>JACCIB010000459.1:0-146399 GCA_018906965.1 Philotrypesis tridentata | reverse complement strand
TATCTCTTGCTCCAATGCTTTTGGTGATAGGCTCGCCACTCTGTCTTGACGAGCCTCCTGGTAGTTTAAATGACCAGAATTACCTTCTCCTCCTTGACCTTGACTCCTCCAATTTTGTTGTAATCTTGCTGTCATTTTCTCTCTGATCTGGATATCTCTGTACATAATTATTAAAATTACCAGTCTGAGGATTAACAACCTCCTGTTATATCTACTATTACCTTCACTATTCCAAGAATTCCACTCTCTATTACCTTGATTTGCACCACCTCTATAATTATTATATCCACCCTCTACCTCTAAAATTATTATATTATTGTTACCTCTGTAATTATTATAACCACCTCTATAATTGTTTGTAAATTATATTATTACTATTACCAGCTTGATTATTATTTCCTCCATACGAATTATTGAAATTCCTCTATAATTACCATAACCTCCACGATAATTACTGTAACCTCCTCTACCTCTAAAATTCTGCTGCTGTTGCCCATAAACATTATTACCATATTGACCTTCATTCTGCCAATTACCTCCACTATTTGTGTGCTCTTCTGGTGCCTTAGCCTCCAAATATCCAACCATAATTCATCCCAAATCCATTGCATTGGTTCATTATGACTCCTATTAAATTGTTGATGAAAATTTCTTCTATCATTACTATGGTAATTATCATGACCTCTTCCCCTGTAAGGTCTCGTATCTGGAATTATTTTCGCCTCCATTCTAGCTTCAAGTCGTACTGCTTCTTCATACGCTTCTGTCAACGTAGCTGGTTTCGATGCATCCACTTTATCTGATAATCCTGGATGTAATCCTCTAATAAAATTATCAATTGCCACCTTCTGTGTAGGCTCCATCATCTTTTCATTGTAATCATCACCATACAATTCTCTTAAAACACTTCTCGCTCCACTCAACAACACATTTAATTCATCATAAAAATCACCAACTGTATCTTGTTGTCTCATTCTAATACTCTGTATTTTATTATTATAATAACTAAAATCCCTTCCTGGACCAAATCTCTGCTTCAAATGCCTTATTAACTCATCCACATTTCTGAATTCTTTATTATTTAAACTCTTCTTCGCTGGTCCTGTTATCCGTTGTAACACTCCTCTCATATACTGTGGCCTCGTTGAATCTGTCACCAATTCATTAGCATTCCTCAAATCTTGAATATAATTCCTCAAACTTGTATGTTTTCCATCAAAACTAGGTATTCCACTCATCACATTCATTAATGTGAAAGAGTTCGTCAATCCATTGATCAACGCTGTGCTCGTGGCATCCAGGCCCGTCGCCTCACCTGCTCCTGTACCCGTCATCTTGATCAATAAAACTATATGCCAATACTAAATTCACTGAAATACCTCAAGAATACACAACTAATTCAAAAACTTTTCAAAATATCTCTACTTTTTCTTAAATAAATTACCTTAAAACAGTTTTAAAAATATCCAAAAAAAAAAAAAAAACCATACAAATATTCAATTGCAAAAAACTATATAGTAGCTAAAAAAAACAATAAAAACTATAATTGTTATCAAAAAGGTAAAGAACAATAATGAATTAAATTATCCCAAAAACTCAATAATTTATAATTACTCTACTTGAAACACTAAAAAAAACAACTAATATCCCACAATATCAAAAAACTATTATTTAAATAATCCCATTATCAACAATAAAAATTCCCATATATTATCATAATATCAAATATATCATAAATATTAATTATTAATATTAATGTATTAGTATACACTTTGTATACTACACATGCAAGAATAAATCACAAAATATATAAAAATCATAAAAATATATAAATATTATACACATAAAATAATTATTTATTATACAAAAATATTATTATTAATTATTATAATAAAATATGAATTTTCCCTATATAAAAACATTCAAAATTCTCTAAGAGCTATTTTCAAATTCAAATCTTCGCGCCTAAAATGACTGCCCTCTAGTCCAAACACTAGTGCCAACTCAATCCTAGTAACTTTTCCTACTCATACTTTGGCTCCCTGCACCTGTATACATATATTGATGTCTTTTCAGTACTAGGCTGGCTAACCTCGCGCGCGCATATACAGCCAAGTTTATTTAAACTTTAAATTGTTAAACAAGCACGTAGAACCTCAAAACTCGTACTAAATATAATCTTCAGCATCTACTCTACAAATGTACAGTGCACAAATCTACTCAACCTTCCATAAATCCTGAGAAAAAGTGCAAGTGAAAATCATCTCTACGGACTCAACATCAACTACCACAAAACTATTAGATAAGTACAAAAAACCAATCTAAATTAATAATTCTACCAATATCTATTACCAAACAAAGTATCGATACTTTGTGACCTGTTATTCCTTTTATTTTTCAGAAAACACAAGAGACGAGAACCAGAAGCGAGCATATACCATAGAAAGCTCATATACACCAACAAAAATTCAAAAAACATGTAAGTAAATAATTCCTAAATATTTATTTACCACTTCTCTCACTAACAATTATTATTATCTACCACAAAATCATCAAAAACTACCTCAAACGACCAAATTCTCCTATCACACACCAAGTGCGATACCTAAATACACGCCTCTCAACCAATCTTTCAAATTGAAATCACTTCTATCCACAATTCTCATTAACAATAACTATCCTTATTACTCCTGAATCCTCTCAAAAATAAAACACTCAAAAAAAAAACACTACTTCCCTTTAAAAACTCTAACTCTCGACTCTAATCTCTCGCTATCATCAATCTCAAATCCCGTTTCCTTCAAGTAATCAAACAATTTCACAAAAAATAAACTGAAAATTTCTTCCTATTCAAACAAACTATCCAATACACAAATATCCTTTTCTTTTCATTAATAATCTCACAAAAACACCGTCAATTTACCTCTCAACATCAAACTTCTCAAAATTTCAAGTTCACAACCTCGCACTTTTCACAAAATATCTTTCCCGCACACACAAATCACCTTTAAATTAATTAAAATAATATTAAACAATTTAATCCTCAATTACTTTTATCTCTACCTATAATATTCCACACTATCGTCACACTTTGTATCTACCATATCCTCGTCTTTACCAATAATTCAATTGAAACTAATTCAATAAATCAAAAATCACTATTTTCAACTAACACAACACTTTTCTTATTTAATTCAATAAATCCCCACTACTCTTTCCTATCTATCTATCTCTAATCTAACACTTGTTGATTCCTCGACTAACCTCAACCTGTCAAAGATCTATCTCTGTCTCTCTCTAACACTTGAACACTTTCAACATACTTTAACACTCTTTATTCAACTAATTCAATAACTTTTCTTCAATTAATCAATTTCCTATCTCATTTTACTATTTCTTTCAATAATTCAATTCATAAATAATCTTTATTTAATAATTCAACTAATGATTTTTCTGTATCCGTCAATTCCCGCAGGCTATGCTTTGCATATATAATAAGTATATTATTTAAAAACAAACTAATAATTTATTTCTCCCTCTCATTCTCTATCCTACTTGAAACTCTTTGCAAAATCATGAATTGCAAAATCAACTTCTCAGCACATACTGAGTTCGCAAAAATTCTTTGATCGCCAATGTCGTAAAATGCTGAATCTGCATTTCGACACCTCAATAGACTTCAAATTCAATTTTCAATACATCAGCAAGTGTCAAAATACCAAATTCTGTTTCGACACTCCCTGATATTTTGCAATTGCTCCAAATTTTCAATTATATGCTGGCGCAACTCTCACAAAAAATTCAAAAACTCTTCTGTTAACTCAAAACACCTTTTTCACACCAAAAAAAAAAAATAAACCAACATTTCCAAACTCATATACTAATTTGTTTTCTCACCGTACACCTAAT
Source organism: Philotrypesis tridentata (assembly GCA_018906965.1). Lineage (NCBI taxonomy): Eukaryota > Metazoa > Arthropoda > Insecta > Hymenoptera > Pteromalidae > Philotrypesis > Philotrypesis tridentata. The sequence continues at coordinate 142,490 of JACCIB010000459.1, read as the reverse complement.
CCACTTTATCAATTTTCAGAAAATCAAAAACTTAACAGGACTATTCTACATGGCCCCCCCTCGTAAATGGACTTTTGCACATAAACTGTATCACCGATTTGCAATAAAATGTTCTTTCACAATATTAATGCAACACTCCTAGTCAATTAAACAATAACTAAAAATGTTAAATATAAATCTCTTTAAACATGTAATTATTATTTTCATTTCTCTCAAAAAAACAATAACTCATAATCTGTCTTTTCCTTTTTAGATGTACAATACTCAAATAAATATACTTTAAATAAAAAACGATAACTATCAATTTCAATTCATTTTACCTATTCTCTTCCCTATTCCTCTATTTATTTTTTCCAATTAAACAAACATATATGAAAACTTCAAAATATATGTTTGTTTAAATACTACAAAGAGCTTTCCTTTTCTCTTCCTTTTCTTCTCTTCTAAATTAATCAATTGAAATCAATGGGCCCCCCAGGACACTTGTACTATTTACTTACTTCTGCAAAAAAAAAAAAACTCTAATAACTTTGAAAATTTTTAGACTAAGTTTGAATCTGGCAAGCTCTTTCATTGCCATTCACATTACTGGCCAACATGGCGGCTCCCTTCTCCAGGCCACGCGCACTGCCAGCCTCTTGCTGCTATACCTATATTGAGCTACTCTAGCCATTGATGATCGACGCGCCGACGCACACTGCTTGGGCGGCCATTTTCGAATTTTCCGTCTTTGGCGTCTTTTCGTACACTTAACTATTTTTCCCTACTATCACTATTATTTTCACTTAAAACTATAGCCACAATAACAGAACCGACACTCAATCTAAAAGCTGTATCTCGGTGGGACCTCCAATGATATACTGAGTGTTTTATTTCACACTCAATATTTGTTAATAATATTATTCTTAGAGTCTGCTTTTAATACTTGCTCCGCAAGGAACGGACGGTCAATCCGTCTTGAGCAGCAACTCTGTTTCTGTGGCTTAGAATATCTTTAATATTTAACTTTTGAACTCTTACCTTATTATTATCGTAGACTTGTATATGATTGATTAATGGTTCTATATATTTCCTTTTAGATGTGTGTATGTGCTTTGAGCCACTTTATCTGCTCTCAGCTTATGGCTTGATTTACTGAATTTGGGTCCAAGGAATTAATGATTTTGGTTAACTCTATTTATTTCTTTTTTCTTACAGGGTTGATGTTCTACTATGGTCCTATTGAATGTTTGTCACTATGTATATATGTATATAAATATATCTGGGTATATCTATTTAAAGTGTATCTGACTCTGAGCAGTGCTGAAGAGCGACTGACTCATTTACTAAATACTTTGTCGCCGATCGCCTCCTTCGGCCGACAATTAGCGCTGACGGCAGAGATTGCAACCTCCGCCCGCGCGTCCCTTGCCCTCTATGCTCCGTATACTTGAAGCATATCGGACTGCGGCTCACGTTGCACATTCCTTAGGCCAAATGTCGACATTAAGGAAGTACACCGTCAGCTCGCGTGCAGTACGCTTTTCATACAATGTACCATGTTTCGAATATTCGAGAACAATCAAAATTGCTCCAGAATATTCGGAACATAACAATACAACTCAATGCTCACAAACACGAATTGTGCACGCACGTACAACGGTAACGACAATAATTGCTCTCAATAAATACGTTTCGCACGAGATAAATGCAAGTCCGGGATATGCGGCTAACACGCTCGATAGTCGAATCGAATCTAACACCTAACCTGACGTGACGTCACGAGCTTCTCTCTCTCTCGCGCGCTCTCTCACCAGACGGCGCGTTCGCAAACACATTAACTTTCAAACAGCTCTGGTCCGGCGGCAACATATGAAACATTAGACATGCAAGCAAAAGTACAAAAGCATATGCATCAAATCAAATAAGCATGGGCAGTGACGATACACGTCACATGCCCTCCTTCCAGACACTGGGTAGCTCTTGTAGCGTACCAGCTTTTCAATGCTGTCACCAGCTTCCAAAAACGACTAGAATAATAAAATAATAAAAAAACAAAATAAAGCATTTCTTTGCAAAATAAAAACAAAAGAAAATAAGACTTCAAACAAAGCTTTTGAATTTAAACTCATGCAAAAAAACAAACTTAATTGCAAGGACCAAATAAATAAAAACACTGGCCTGGCGAAGCTTCTCCCTCCGTTCCTGGCTCTGATCGTCACCAAAGAAGGCGCTATTTTCCGCCCGCTGCCTCTCCAATGGACGGGCCAACACCTGGCGCTCCACCTTTCGAGCCTCTACGAAGCGGTCCCGGGCTGCCTCCGCAAGTCTCGCGTCGTGGACCATCCACGGTTAATCTCCGGCCAACTCTTTACCTTCCTCTCCTGTTTGAGCCAGGAATGCGTCCAGCTTCCCTGATATCGAGTCGATGCGGCGACGATACTCCTTACGCAGTTCGCGCACCTCATCGAACTTTCCTCTCAGCTGGGCCCAAACCTGCTCAACGGTCAAGGTCGGAGAAGAGTCAGCCACTGGAGCTAACCCCGAGTCTTCCACGACAACAGGCTTCCGCAGCCCCAATTGCCCTTCCACCAGGCAGTCTGACTCACAGTCCTCCTCCAGAGTCTCGGGACGGCGGACGAAAATCCTCATCCCCGGAGCTGGCAGCGAAATAGACCTCCTGGACACCGGGGCCAATATCACCGTCCTCGGCTGTCGCCGATACGGGATCACCTGCAGCTGACTGGCGATGTCGCTCATGGTCCTAGATAGAAGGTGTTTGTTGTCAGCCAAATTCAGGGATTCTCCAACCTATTACCCTAATCTATCCTAAACATTTGACCTATTTGATCGCATACGTCGAAGAGAGATAATTCAACTTGCGGTTCTCGCTGTTTCCTAGAACCCTTCGGTCGACCGCGTTTCGCATTGACTACCGGTGAATTTCCGTTTTCAGCTTCTAACGCATCAGACTCTGTGAAAGTCGCCTCCTCCCCCCCCCCCCCGGAGCCTTCGTCTGACGAGAAACGACGATTCGGGTTTCACGCGGCCTACTTCACTTACGTGGAACATCCACGTTTTTACTCAGCGCAATATTTCACCCCTCACATTCACTCTTCTCGCTAACGGTCGCTTCCTTGGTGGTCGAAACGTCTTCTTCCACAGGATCACCGTCTTCTTCATCAAAAGCATCAACAGAGTCTTTATCCTCACCTAAATCCTCAGCAAACGTGAAATCTTCTCCATGAACATACGGTTTGATGTCAGCAATATGTATCTTCTCAAAGCATTCTCCTTGCTCGTTGACCATTGAATAAACATCTCGTCCAACCCTAGCAGTAATCCTGAATGGACCAGCAAATTCAGGTGCAAGCTTAGCATTAATGCCCTGGATAGCAGACGATAAAACACGATTACGCTTCCAAACCAAATCATCGACATTAAATGTAACTTGTCTGTGTTTCGTGTTATAATATCGTACTTGCTTCTGTGATGCATGTTCGATATTCTTCTCAACATCCAATTGCAAATCAAATAATCTACACATCCGCTCTTCCCAGTTTTTCACGGCAATCGTCTGAGCTTCTTCTCCAGCAGCCTTCTCTTCTTTACGCTTGGTACTAAGCGGTGGTGCAGGGTTTCTTCCCATGTTTAGGAAAGCTGGACTTACTCCTGTAGACTCTTTCACAGATGTATTATATGCAAAAGTTAACTCGGGTAAATACTTATCCCATAGCTTGTGCTTCTCCTCAATAAACGCAGTGATCATCATTTTGAACGTTCGATGCACATGCTCAACCGGATTCGCCTAGGCATGATATGGCGATATCATCTGATGTTCAACGCTGTTTTCTGTCAAAAATTTTCTCATGACCTTATTACAATTGAAAACACACACTCTTTCAAAGCATTCTTAATACTGATACTATCAGCCTTACGCTGGTATTACTTCTATCCACCGAGTAAAAACATCTAACAGGATAAGTAGATAGGTATATCAATTCTTGGATCTTGGAAATGGACCCATCATATCACTGGCTACAACCTCCCATGGTCCAACAAGTTTCTTCTCTTTCATGGTACCAGCAGGTAACAGCTGTTCCACTTTACACTATTGACATACAGTGCATGACTTAACAAATTTCTGAACATCTTTTTACATTCGCTTCCAGTAAAAATATCTTGCGACTCGCTCATACGTCTTGCGACGACCCAAATGTCCGGAAGTGGGCTCGCAATGCGATTCGCTAAGTATTTGCAATATTTTATCTCTGGACACAACCAGCTTCCAAGCATCTATATCTTCCAGAACGTCTTCTAGAATCGGCTCAGGCTTGTAATAATACAACTTACCAGCAATAATCTTCCAATCTGGAAATTCGTATGGCTTTTCCAAAGTGTACTGATACATCTGTATATACCACTGATCTTTAATAGTTTCTTAAATGTCTTTTAAAGATGCAATTCGTTGTTCATCTAAGTCATCTTCATCAAACATCCGCGATAACGCATCTGGGACGTAGTTTTCCTTGCCAGGTCAATATTCGATCTCATAATCATATGACTGCAACTCTAATGCCCATCAAGTTAATCGACCGTTAGGGTTACGCATTTTAAGCTTGAATGATCTGCAACGACTTTAAAATGATAATCCTTTACATATGCACGAAACTTCTTCGCTGCCCAGAGAACGGCAAGACATTCCCTCTCAGTCACTGAATAGTTACGTTCCGCAGAGGTTAACGTGCGACTTTCCCATCTATATTCTGCATGAGTACTGCACCAATGCTGCTGTCGCAAGTATGGTTTTGACTTGCTCAAAAGCATCCTGTTGCGCTTCACTCCAAGTAAATCTTGCATTGCCACGTAACACCAGGTTCAACGGCTCGGCGACATCGCTCAACCGATCTAGAAGTTTCAGATACCAGGAAACTATTCCAATGAATCTCTTCAATTTGGTCAGAGTATTCGGAACAGGATAATCTAAAATCGGCGCAACTTTTCGAGGATCTGGACGAAATTCCTCACGATTCACAATAACGCCTAGATACTTAAAGGGTTATGACAGTGTTAAAATTTTGAAAATATGAATTTTTTTTTATTCACTATTCCGTAGAATATGGTCCTAAAAGCCGTTTTTTGCTAAAAAAATTTGCCTTGAAAATATCGACAAAAAACTGATAAATCTGTTTCAAGTAAATTTTTGAAAAATCGTTATTTTTAAATATTTTAATTAGGCCAAACTTGTGAAAAGGATTGTTCTACCACACTTTTTACAGAGTTATTTCATGAGAAATCTTACTGAAAATACGACTTAAAAACCGTTTTACAAACCGTTTTTTTCTCATGAGTTATGAATTTATTTCCGTAAAATAAATAAAATCCGTAAAATTAATAAAATCCGTAAAATTAATTTTTCTATGTGTGATTTTATGTTAATAAACTCAATGTGTTAAAGTAAAGGCATTCAACAAATTTGAATTTGCCACTCGAACAGGTTGTACTTCACAGCGTCCTGTCGAGAAAGAAAATTACTGTTTGATGGGTATAGTAGAATTTTCTGTAAAGCAGCAGAAAGCAACCAAATAGCTGTTTTTCATCCAAGACACTAGATCAGTGCAGTTAGTCTGCTAGCTGCAGTAACAATGCTTATAACCTCAGTGGTGTTGTAAAAGTGCAAGAGCTTCTGCAGAATACAAAAATTTTTCAGATAAGTATTGGAAACTAATTAGTAATAATTGTGTTCATAATGACCTTTTTCTTTGTTGGTTTATTTTTTGCTTTTAGTTATACGGGTGCAATCCAGCAAGATGGGAGTTTATATTGACTGTCTGGAGTATTATTTTGCATACTTTTTAACAACTTGAAGTGTATTTAATAATGGTAAGTATTGCATATAATTGTAATTCATAGAAATAACTTGATTATGAATAGCTAACGATAATTTTTATTTTATTTCCAGCTTCTAAATGCTATTATCACACAGCACGATATGCGCATACCACCAAATATACTTTATTGTATGTATATTCGAGTACCAAAAGCAAATCAAGGTATGCCACATAGTTTCTGTAAGTATAGCTGAGTTCATTTGTATGATTTACATTATAAACTTTAAATGCCTTTTACTCAAATTTAGTTTTTTCATGGTTTTCATGTACTTGCCGCAGCTGTCTGAAGGTACCGTAACATCAATCCGGATGAATCAAAGTGGAAAACCTTCCTTATGAGTACGGTCACAAACTGAATGGAGCAGAATTGGCAAAAATAAGTTCAAAGTCAATGTTATGTATGTTTACATATGTAACATTCACTATAATTATTAATATTGTCAATATATGTTTAATTAATTATATTAATTTTGTGTTTTTCAGGAATCTGTTCCACTTAGTCTGAGACCAGACTCATAAGGAAGATTTGGCACTTTGATTCATCAGAATTGATGGTACGGTTCCATCAGAACCATGCGGCAAGCAAATAAAAGTGATGAAAATCATGATTTTTGGTAAGCAATTCCTTTAATTGTTTTTAAATGTTACACTCACATTTTGCATATTATTTATGCATAAAAGTGATGTATAATACTTGTATTTGAAAGCAAAAATATAGTTTTTAGAGCACCTATATATGTATTAATTTTTTACAACACTAACAATTTTTCGTTTTTTTCAGGTTTTAACACTGTCATAACCCCTTAACTTCGTCACAGCAAAACTTACTTTTACCTCGGTTAATCGTCAACCCAGCTTCTGCGATTCGTTTCAGAACTACATCTAACCAACGTAGATGCTCATCGAAAGTCTCGGTCGTGATGATAATGTCATCCAAATAGGAAAAGGCATACGGCTCTAACTCAGGTCCAATGAGCCCATCACTCAGCGTTTGAAAAGTTGCCGGCCCACGGTGAATTCAAACAACCCTAACCCAGATACGGTAAACGCAGTCAGATGAATATCTTCTTTCTTCATAGGTATCTGGTGGTATGCTGCACTGAGATCGATAGTAGAAATTTATCTTGCCTTTTGAAGCTTACTCAAGATGGTAACCATGTATGGCAACGGATACGCGCTCGCAGTTGTAACAGCATTAAGCTTCCGATAGTCAACGCAGAATCGGTAGGTACCATCCGATTTGCGGACCATGACTAGGGGGCTTGACCAGCTGCTGTTAGAACGGCGTATGATTCCCGCGTCCAACATCTCTAGAACCTGAGCATGCATCTCTTCCTCAATCTTCTTTGACACTGGATAATAACGTTGTTTAATTGGTCTCGCAGACCCCACATCAATACTGTGCTGGATCAGATGTGTACACCCCAACGGTACTTCCCCAGCTGGAAGCCAACTGTCTAACAGCTCTTGTAGGCGTTTTCGCTGTTCTGAGGTTACATCGGCCAAATCGATGGCTGCAAGAGCGCTTGCTACTCCTTCTGAGAGAGCAGAAACTTCTAGAGGAACTGATTCGGTGACACCTTCTATTTGTAATCTATTCTCTCTAGGTAAAAGAATCGCGTTAAATGCTCGCATAAAATCTGTTCCGAGTATACATTCGGAATCAAGTGCACTTACAACCATAACATTTAAGATTCGCGATTGGTAGGGAGGTAGAAGCTGAGGGTAACCCTAACTCAGCAATAACATTACGTACTGTCATTCTGATAGTCTCACCTATATCAGCAGGTTCTGCAACTGTCGCAACTGCTGTTCCGCTCTTCGTCTTCTCCTTACTTTCCATGACGGTTTTTTCCTTACAGGCCAATTTCGGCAATAAGCATCCGTCAGATGATGAAGGATTCTTATCATGAATCGGCTTCTCAGCATTCCTAGCTAAGGTGATAAGATCGCCGATATTCCTCACTTTCTTTTGAGGCACCTGCATTCTAATTTCATTTTCAGCTGTCCTGAAACCTCTGGCGGATCGTCAAGCATATTCATGATCGCTAGCATTGCCATGATGTGATCACGAACTGGCTCGTTTTTACCTTGTATGCGCGCTTGCGTCTCTGCTAATAGCTTCATTTGGATATCTTTATCCATTCCATAGCTTTTTCTACCATCACTGCAAAAATCTCTCCAAGTCTTCCAAGTCCGACGTATTTGTCGACACCAGATTAATGCTCTATCCGTCGTGACATGAAGCAACGCATTCAACGAATCTATATCTCTGAATAAATTCCTCGATGCAACTATCTTTACCACCATCAAACTGGATTTTCCACTCTCGAGCAATTTTCCCAACATCACGATATGTTGGTCTCAAAATCGACGAATATTCACCAACTGCCTTACTCGTCGAAGCAGCTGATTCTGTTCCCCCCCCCCCCCGAGACACACCTTAGGGTTCTACTTGTAGTGGCAAATTCTTCATCCCAGCCTTCATTGCCTCTTGACTGGATACAAACTTTGTTGCATTCGGATTTAACTTTGTGCTTTGAGCGTCTGGTGTTCGATGTACAATAAAAATAAGCTCTACCATAGATTTTTCCATGCCAGCAGCATACGCATTCCACTTGTAATCACCGCGCAGACGCCTAATTAACCTACCAACGTTGCTATATCTACTCTCGTCCGTTATCAATTCAAATCTTTGCACTAACGTATTCAATCTATCATACGACAATGACATTGCCCATCTCTCAATTTCTTGATCTGCTTCCTCAAAAATATTTACGCGCATCGCCAATATAAATTTTAATTGCAATCCCGCTAATTTAAACTAACGCTAACTAACCTAATTCTGTTATAGCCTCCTCCGCTTAAAATTCTGTGCAACTTAAAATTACACTCACGTAAAAAAATTACAACCAGAAACAGGTAGAAAAAAATTCAAAAGAAAATTTTCCAATCCGAAGGAAGAAAATCAATAAATAAAAAATTTCCGAAAATACTACAGAGCTGTACTTCAATTAAGAGTTTACCTTTTCAAGCTAAAACTAAAAAAATTTCGCTTAAATCGTATAACTAAAAACAAAATAAAATAAAATATTTCGCCAATAATTTTCAATTCAAATCAACCAAACCTACACCGGAAAAACAAAGTTCAATTTCAAAATCAAAATTTCAAACTGTAGACTACAACCTCAGTAAATCAACGCTTCGCCGTTACGATACATTATATACAGTATACCTGTATCTAACTCTACCTCGGTGATACACTGATACACTCACACATACAATCAGCTGCGCACGTATGCTATCTCTATTAGCAACGCTAATACCACGCTATCACACACAACAATATACAAAATAAAGAGAAAAAAAAATTTACCAGTCGATTTGACTACAATTATATAAACAATTATAAATCATAAAAAAATAATATATAATGTCAATAGGGAAAAACCAAATAATTATTAATATTCAATAATACCAAACAAAATTTAGTTCCCTCCTATAATTGCAATCAGAGATTCGATTCACTACTCGCCTAATAATCCAGTAACTATACGTACTGATTAATCGCATACATTGATTATACAAATGGAGCTACGAAAAATAAAACTTATTTCCCGAAATAATATTTCAGCTAATGCTAAAATTTTCGATAGCTGGAAGCGCGCAATGTTTACGTTCGCGGACGACAAGTCTAGCCGCGCGATGTAAACACTCGGCAACGTTCATGCTCGCTCGCTACCCTATACACGCAATGTATCTCTCCGCACGCTTATCCGATCACACCGAACACTCGCGTTTTCGCATTATCTTTTCACTGCGAAATTAATTAATCCCTGCTCTAGCTAGATTTAACCACTGATGGGCGCCAATGTAACGGATTGACGACGTTAAATGTAGACTTCTCTACTTGAATTCTCCGTGGTTCTTAAGTGAAGGAGAACAGGAACAATGTGCGAACGCTAAATAAATACACACACGAAGTCTGGTAAAAGGCTATTGCATATATTCAAATTAAACGTTAAAACTGATTATAAGCAAACTGAACTAGTGTGCTCTCCTGGCACATAATATGTTTATTCACTGAAAGCTGACAATCACGAACGCACTGGTGAGAGTGAGAGAGAAAAGCTAGTACTTACAAAATCTGCGGTATATGCCGGTATAGTACACAGTACTACGATGCGGTCTCGCTCAGATACAGCTCCCATAAACGCAGCTTCGCCCTGCATACAACTCAATGCTCACAAACACGAATTGTGCACGCACGCACAGCGGTAACGACAATAATTGCTCTCAATAAATACGTTTCGCACGAGATAAATGCAAGTCCGGGATATGCGGCTAACACGCTCGATAGTCGAATCGAATCTAACACCTAACCTAACGTGACGTCACGAGTTTCTCTCTCTCGCGCGCTCTCTCACCAGACGGCGCGTTCGCAAACACATTATGTCTCGAACAGCTCTGGTCCGGCGGCAACATATGAAAAGTTAGACATGCAAGCAAAAGTACAAAAGCATATGCATTGAATCAAATAAGCATGCGCAGTGACGATACTCGTCACACATCATAAAATCATCATATATATATATATATATATATATGATACTTATTCTTTAACACTACATGTGTATTGTACATAAAGAAAATGAAAATGTAAATACACTCATTGTCTGCTACATACAATACAAATTAATAGTATACGTAGAGCTGACGTCAAGATGACGTAGATCCGCGGAGAACATTTCTTCCGACGGGAGAAAAATTTTCGTTTAGAAGAATTCAGGACCCCGAACTTTCACATCACAATAACTTTTGATAGAAGCCACTTCATAAAATATGACCCTGAAGTGATTTTGTTAGTTTTATCCCAAGCTTTCATTTGAGTGCCCATTAGTGAGAATTAAAGCTCTTAATGAGAAGAAGATCGTACGCCAAGGTTCTAACGGGGTAAATTTAAAGTATATAGGGCCTGGCTAGCGTCTGACGGCTGTGTACGTACGAAAGTACCTTATACTTGCCATCGTGGCGCTACCGCGCCTCATGATAAACTATCACAGAATTAGAAAGAATCTTTCGGAATAATGCAGTATACTTTAATAAGCTTATGTGCGTGGGTGCGTACGTGCGTGCGTGTGTGTGTGTGTGTGCTGATAATCAGCTGATAATCAAGTAAAAATCGTGCAAAAACGACAGTTGGAAATCAGCTGAAAATCAACCGAAAATCATGTTTATATGATTGTTCACATATATTATTTTTAATGATTATATTTTGATTTAAATACCTCAAGGGAAAGCAGTTATAATTCCATTTTATTTGTTTTGAGGAAAGTGAAATAATTTGTAATTAAATTAGGGTTACGAAAATTTTATTATTAAAATATGAAGTATTTAATAGAAATTACATATTTCAATAGTCTAACAAATTCGGGACAGGTATTGACTACACCTTTTTGGACCATATCATGGAAATACAAATAGTTTGAATATCTCTAGTTGGTGTAATACTAAATTACTATAATAAAATAATAAAATAAAAAATAATAAAATACTATATCCTCCATTATTTTTAATTTTTGATAATAGTGCGTGAAGTTATCTCTCCCTTTAAAAATATTACAAACGAAGAATTCATGATTGGTATTGCTCTCAACGAAAAATGTATTTATTTGAGCAAATCTGGAATTATTTAATAATATAAATGAATTATCTGATCTTAGTTTTTTTATCTTGATTCATATAAGCAATTATTTTTTACAATTTTATAGCAAACTATTTTATCTATAGAAATATTACAATAAACTGCTAAGTCTTTGTCAATTATATCACCATTACCAAAATAAGTAATGTTTGATATTTTCGAGTAATTTTGAGTCTTTGAATCGAGAACATCTTCACAGTATATTTTTACAATTTCTTCTATTTGTGGATAAGAACGTTCTGTTAAAATAAGTACATTATGTTGTACTTTAGTAAATAAGTTGATTTTCAGCTGATTTCCAGCTGCCGTTTTGGCGCAATTTTTACTTGAATATCAGCTGATTGTCAGCTGATTTTCAACTGATTTTTAGCTGGTTATCAACTGATAATCATCTAAGTTTTGTCAATATGGGGCACCTAAGAGTGCATTATGGAACTGGCAGACAGGTCACAAATAATGAATACTTGATTTATGTTTACACCTATAGGCTTTGAAATCTACATTATATTGTTATGTCCCACCTACACTCTCTCATAGGTAGGACATGTATTTGAGGGCATGAAGTGTTTTAATTGTTTATTGAGAGCGCGTATAGAATTGTTACTAGTGGCTGAGGTTAGACTCGTTACCCACTCCGAATGTATTTTAGTATATTTATTTGACTTTCCTTTTTCTGCTTCACTTGACTTATTTTGCTGCTTCTGCTGTCCTCTTCTTTTTCTTTCTGCTTGTTCGTCTTGTTTGGATTATACGTGATAGGTTGCTTTGTAATAATTCAATCTCAGTTTTCTTTTCGAGTATGATTGAAAATATATTTGCTTCTTAAATTCACAATTCAATACTTGGAAGTACAATTAAATGCTCCGCGCCTTTGCGAACCGCGAGGTACGGAGTTCGGACTTAAACACGAGACTAATTAAAATGAGGCCAATTCGACTCTTTTAAAACCTGAATATGTTGACCAATTCTTAAAGTGTAACGCTTATTAATTAGTTTTACAAGTATAGCGATTGCCAAATAAGTAATACTGCTGACTTGTGTTACTAGATTACAGCACGCATTCAAAATACAGTCTTTCGAAATTAACATCGTAATTCTCTTCGTGTGTTTTGAATTTTGCAATATAGTTTAAGTATAATGAAAAAATATCAATATTCGATCTGTGAGAAACATTAGAAAACTCTTGGGACTTTGATTTTGTACTTGATGGATAAATAGAAGATGAAATGTTAGGAATAGTAAACGATGTCTCAGCTTCCACAGGTTGCGCAATAACTTTAACCTCTTTTAACTCTTCTTCTTTTTCCTCTTTATAGTTTCTTGATTTTACATAATTCGTCATTTTTTCTGTATTTCCCATAGAAATGAATAAATGGGTTAAAGAACTGAAAACAGCTCCACATAGTCTAATAGACCATCCATATACGGCATGCAAAGCATATCCTCTTATTATAGTGTCAATTATCAATTTGCAAATGTGTAGTATTACTATAATCATGAAAATTCCTGATGAAAAGGATCCCCATGTAGTAAGCTTTTCAAATATTTTTTTCCAAGTACTTTCTGCAATACTTGTTAACGAGTTTTCTGAAAATGTAACTCCATCTGTTACATCACCAGCCATATCTTTTGCAATTACATTCAAAATTTGTGCTTTTTCCATAGGAAACATTAACTGTTCCTGTAATTTATCCAAATCAGTTTGCGAATAAATTCCATTTGTTACTAAATTTTTTACAGCTTGAAATGTCCATCCCATATGAGTATCTGGTTTAATAACATTCAGTGCAATAGACATTGTTGGCTTCGGTATAAGTTTAATCCAATGTCCATCAATTTCATAATATGCTGGTACAATTGTATTGCAATCTACTTTAATACTGTTCTTGATCAATATATGGGTTTTTGATATTAAAAACCAAGTTTCATTTCCTACAGAAACTGGTAAATGATTATAGCAATCTTCTGTATGTAATACTACTACTGATCTTGGTACACATTTGATTAAATGTACGACTTCTCCCGCAACTTTCGCCATATATCCTGGTTTTTTCATAATATTGTACGCAAACTCATCAGGAGCAATATTGGCAATGGATAAGGAATTTTGAATCACTTTTTTCTCAACCTCGCATTTTTCAGTAATTAAATTAATATATAAATCATGAATTTGATTTCTTAAATGTCTTTCTACATGAACAAACTTAGAATTTACGTATGTGAACAAATCTAAATTAAGTCTGTTAACTACTTCTCCATTTACTATATCCACATCGAAAAAATATTTATTTAAGTTACTGTCTTTTTCTGCAATAAATAATTTTGGATGCTCAGTGCGAATCAACTCTCTATGACAATGAACTTCGGTATTTTTTGTAGCTAATGCAAATGTTATTTCATTTGCATTTACAGAATAAACTATTTCTTTACTGTCAGTACTAAAAGATTTAATTGCTACTCCTTTAAATACAACTTCATAAGAATTTTCAAAACATTTTCCTTCCGGTAAAATAGGCCAAAACGTATTTCCTCCCTCCATATCCATACAATTCTTATTTGAAAATTTACAAACTACTCCTGAACTTAGTGTTAATTTATCATTTTTTAAATTTTAATTAACCCACGAACAAAGACATTATTCCATGATCCAAAATTGTCTGCATAAGCAGCACCAGAACACGATCTACCTGCCGCACTTCCCGCAAAATCAATGCCTTTTGTCGTAGTTGAATTAATTTTTAAATCCGAAATAGTATGAACGTTATCATATTTAAAAATACCCGTTTCATGAATAAAATTGCATTGTTTGTGACTTAATTCTTTAATATATTGTTGTTCCGTATTTTCAACTGGTATCAAGTGTCCAAAACTTCCACACGAAAATGTAGTTCTATGAATTCCAACTTTACACTGAATAATTGGAATAGAATGAAAATTTAACATTTGTATAAGTTCAATAATAGTACTTGACGAATTTACTTTATTGTCTTGAAAGTCGCAATTTCCAGAGTCCAATAGAGAGTATGTTGTTATGTTGGGCGCCGACGAACCACAATCGTAGCCTATGATAGCTTCATTAACTTTTAAGAATATTTGAAATATGATAATAAAGATAAACACCATCCTGAATTCTGAAATCAAATTGATTATATTAATTTTTCTTTTTAAACAATATTAATTTATTTGCATGAACTACTATTTGCTTTCCTTCTTTATTTATAGTAATATTGCCATACTTCGATACATCCATAATTTCAAAAGGTCCTAGATTATGATTTTTTTCCAATTTTCCAGGTTTTGGTTCTTTAATCAACCATACCTCATCTCCTATTTCAAAATCTACTGGTTTAATAAACCTGTCATAATATGTTTTGGACTTTTCTTTTGAAACCATTAAATTTTCACGAGCTAAATTAGCAATGTCTTTCATATTCGTAGTTAAATTGGATAAATAATTATTGTATGCCAGTAATTGTTCTGAAACTTTCAAAGGTTCAGATGAAGGTAAATTCGGTGGATAAGCAATACTAATTCATATGGCATAAATTTACGTGCACTATGAATACTTGTATTATATTGAAACTGTGCTAATTCTAATAAATCATCCCATGAAATATTCTTAGAAGAGAAAT
This sequence comes from Philotrypesis tridentata, assembly GCA_018906965.1. Classification (NCBI taxonomy): domain Eukaryota; kingdom Metazoa; phylum Arthropoda; class Insecta; order Hymenoptera; family Pteromalidae; genus Philotrypesis; species Philotrypesis tridentata. Next base: position 127,284 of record JACCIB010000459.1, on the reverse strand, counting down.
TCTTTAAATATTCACACAATGGGTGATGAGCTCTTTCTAAAGAACCATTAGATTGTGGTGAGAAAGCAGTTGTTTCAATTTTCGAAAATTTAAATCATTTTGCTACAGCTTTCATCAATTTACTTGTAAAATTTGTACCTCTATCAGTTAACACTACTTTTGGTGAACTAAAAATACATATGAATTTTTTAATGAATGCATCAGCTACCGTTACAGCCGTTTGATCTGGTAACGGTATTGCAATTAAATATTTAGAAAGTTGATCTTGTATAGTCAAAATATATTTATTATTATTTTTAGTAACATTCAAAGGACCTACTATATCCATAGCTACTTTATCAAACGTTTTAAAAGGAGTGTCAGTAATTACCATAGGTTGTCGTGTTTTTACTCTTTTCAATTTATTTCTCTGACAATCATTACAATTTTTGATTCTATTTTCTATGTCTTGTTTTAAATTTTTCCAAAAATACTTAGCTCTTATACAATTAAAGGTTCTGGTTACACCTGCATGACCACCTAATAAACTATCATGATTTTCCTGAAAAATCTTATCTCTATCTTTTAAATCTACGTATTGCATATAATTCAGACAAATTACTATTTTTACTCTAGAATTTTCAAATACTTGCACCAAAATTTCTTCTATAGCTAACCAATTTAAATTATGTATTTTTATATCTCTTGAAATACTAAAATAATCAATTTTTTCTGATAATAAATTACTCTTTAATTGCTTAAAAATCTACAACATTTTATCTTTAATCATGGAAACTGATTGAGCTACATTAATACATAAAACAAAAATTTTAAATGCTTTAAAAGTTACAATTTCTACCTCATTTAATCGTATATCAAAAGAAATATTTTTGTTCTGTATAAAATTGTTAGTATTTATATCTAAACCTTCGCCTTTATCATCTATAAAGTGTATAATATTGTCTTTTCTATATTGAATTAATTTCTTAGTATATACAATATTTTTTTCTACAGTCTTATTCCATAATTCACTATTACTTTTATCTACCTTTGCCAAATCTAAACTATTATTTTTCTCTGGAATTATTTTATTTTTATTTCCTCTTTTTTTATAAATTGTCTCTTTTTGCTTAATCCTAGCTTCATTTAACTTTTATATTTTCTGATCATTTGACAAAATATCTGTAAATTCTTTAGATTTTAATTGTTGCGCCTTTTGAGCTCTAGTAATCACATTAATTTGGATATTTTTTACTGGATTTCTCAATAGAGCATCAGCATTTACATTATTTTTTCCCGGTTTATATATAATTTCATAATCGTAATCTAATAATTTCAAGCGCCACCGTTGTACTCTCGAATTTTTATCAGCAGTCTTAAATGATAATAATGGCTTATGATCAGTAACAATATAAAATTTATTCCCATAGATATAATTTCGAAATGTCTTTACAGCAAACATTATTGCTAAGGCTTCTCTTTCACATGTATGATAATTTTTTTCTGCTGCTTTTAAAACTCTCGAAGCAAAATCTACTGGTCTATCTTCCCCAATTTCCCCTTGAGAAAGTACACAACCGACTGCAAATTTTGACGCATCAGCCGTAATAATAAAAGGTTTTTCCATGTCTGGAAATTGTAAAATTGGTGCAGAACTTAATGCATGCTTTAAATTTTCAAAAGCTTTTTGCCTTTCATCAGTCCAAACAAATGTTTCTGTTTTTTGTAAAAGCATTGATAATGGCTTTGCTATATCCGCGAAATTTTCTATAAATCTCCTATAATAACTAGCTAAACCTAAGAATTCTCTAATATTTTTCCGAGTTTTTGGAATTGGAAATTTATTTACAGCTTCAATTTTTTTCGAATCAGTTTTAATCCCCTGTTCAATAATTATATGACCTAAAAACTCAACTTCTTTTTGAAAAAATTTACATTTACTTGTTTCTAATTTAAGACCAGCATCTCTAAGTTTTTCTGCAACTAAATTCAATCTGTCATTATGCTCTTCAATTGAATTTGCAACTATAATAATATCATCGATATACACAAAACAAAATCCCTAATACCCTAATACTTTTGTAAGAATTCTCTGAAAAACTCTAGGTGAATTGACTAAACCAAAGGGTAATACCGTAAATTCAAATCTATCCAAAGGATAAACACTAAAAGCAGTTTTATGAATATCTGCCTCTCTCATTTTTACCGGATGAAATCCAGAAACCATATCAATTGTTGTGAAATATTTATTTTTACCCACATTATCAAAAATTTCCGTAATATTTGGTAACAAATATGGATCTGGTATAGTTTTAGCATTTAATTTTCGATAGTCTATTACCAGTCTCCATTTTTCCTTACCATCCTTTGTTAAACCTTTTTTAGGAACAACAAAGGCTGGAGCATTAAAAGGACTTATTGACGATCTAACTAGCTTGTTTTCAATTAATTTTTTCGTTTCTAAAATAGCAATTTGGTTCAATGTGTATGCTAAAGGAAATTGTTTTACGTATACTGGTGTTTCATCCGATAAATTAATTTCATGCTCTTCTACATCACATACCCCAAATTTTTCACCTTCTAACCCAGAAATATCCTCATTTTTCAAAATCAAATTTTCTACGATTTTCCTCTTTCTTGGCGACAAATGATTTAAATTAATAATATCCATTAATAATCTTTGCCTTTCAATTTATCTAATTCTCGATTTCTTTAAAACTTTCTCATTCACAGAATTTAAATAAATTGCACCACAATGCATAGTTTCTTCTTCATTTGGAAGTTTTAAACCTGGTATTGCAACAAAATGTATACTATTACTTCCTAAGGTATCAATAAATTCTAAATAATTAATAGTGAACTCTTGATTAACCAATTCATTATTATGTTCATACTTTTCTAGACATTTATTTATATTTGCAATAAAAGTTTCAATATTGATTTTAGAATTATTTAAAAATTCAATCAATTTACGCTTATTCCATTCACAATTTTGATCCATAAAATCTTGTTGCTCACTATTTATTTGTTCTATACCGCTATTTTCCAAAACATCATGATCAAACAACATATTTTCTTCAATATTATTATGATCTTCACTTACCGTATTTAGAACTTTCTTTAAATCTTGTTGCAAAGATATATTCCCTTTATGTATTACATTATCCTTAATAACATGCGTATCATCCCTTAAATCAACAATCATAAGTGTAATTATATTGCATACATTATTACATTCTACAGTATTATTCACAGTTTGAATTTTATCATTTAAAGAAAATTCTAAACTCATAATTTCTACTTTTTGTAAAAAAATTGGTTCTAAATTCTGAAATCCTATATTTTCCTTTAAATCTAGAATATTAATATTATTTTCATACTTATTTATGGCTGATTTTAATGGAATTTTCTTTCCATTTATCTCTAAGTAACCCTTATCTAATCTTAACTTCTGCTCTAATAATGCTTTTACCCCCAAAATACCATCATAAGGAATTGAAAAATCATCAGGAGCTACATGAAAATCAAACTCTGTTTCATTTATGAATAATGTTACAGTTCCTAACGTCCTAATGGAATTTTCCGTAATTCCAGAAATCAAAATTCTATTACTAGTATGAATTACATCCGCAATTAATTTATCCTTCTTTATAATATTTAATTGAGCACCACTATCTACTAACAATTTATATGTAGTGTTTGAATATGCATCTGTAATTTCAATGTACTGTAAATATTTTCTAACTTTAATACATAAGTTTCACATAATAAATCTATCATATCACTATTATATTTACACAAATCATTACTAATACTATAACTTTCATCATTTTCATTACTCCTAAATTGTAATGGAAACGCTTTATTATTGTAATCCCTTCCTACGCGTTCCTTCAAGGAAGAGAATTGTAGTTTCCCTGATTCCTTCTCAAGCAATTATTTAGAGTATGACCAACACCCTTACAACCTGAATTGTTTTTGCTGATTTTCTAATTTTTTTACTTCATCGCAATTACTAGCTCTATGGCCTATTTTATTACAAAATTCACACTTTTCCTGCGAAGCTTTTAAGGCTGATAATTTTCTACATTCATCAATTGAATGTCCTCCCCAATTACAATATTCACACACTTTTCTTACTCCCACATTATTATAATTATTTTGATTTTGCTGTTGAATCTATTCCCATAAAATCATTGCTGCTGTTGATTATTATTGTAATTAGCATTATTAAAATTATTCCTATTATTCGCATAGCTACTCCTATACCCGTTTCTATTAAATTGTTGATTACTTTGTACTGCTTTAAATTTTTCACAATCTTCGTGCCCTAAACCTTCACATAATTGACATTTCACTTGCTGCTTAGCCTTATAATCTTGTACTAGAATTTTAAGTTTTTCACAATCACTATTATCATGCTCTGTAGTTTCAGAAATTGTACAAAATCTAAATTTATTTTCACCCAATGTACAGAATTTTGTAGTATAACCTCTTTTATTACATCGCGTACAATATACTTCTGGACAATTTTGAACAGTATGATCAAAGCTATTACAAAAACTACATTTTCTCGAATTTTTAATAGATGAATTTACACATTTATTTCGAACATAATATATATTCTAAAATATATGTACATTGCGAAGCTTCATGTCCCATTTCTTGACAATACTGACAATGAAAATTTTGTTTCCTATTCAGTTTGCATGAGCTTATTGAATGACCAGATTTACTGCAAAAATTACAAATCAATTTTATCTTATCTTTTACAGCATTACAGTCATTGGAAACATGATCATCTTCTTTGCAATATACACATCCCGCATTTTTACAAAATAATGCTTCATGGTCACGATCTTTACACATTTGACAAAACATTACTTTATTAATTTGCTCAATATTATCCCCATAAAAACTATTAATCAAATTTTCACTAAAACCTTTTCGCTTTTCTAATTCTTTCTCGATTTTAAGCGCAGCTTATGATAATTCAGAAAATGTGTTTTCATTTGCTAATTCATATTTAATTTCAGATTTTAACCCTTTTTTATAACTACTAGCTACTTTATTATCTAATTCTGTTGCAAAACTTAATTCCTCAGCTTCAGAAGAACGTTCCAATTTTTTTAACTCCTTGATTTTGAAAACTAATTCCCTCACTCTATTATTATAAAATAAAACAGGCTCTTTATCCCCTTGAATAATTTTTACAACTTTTGCATATAATTCATGAATATCTTCAAAAATCGGATACAATAATCTTATTGCGTCAATCAACTCTGAAATCGAATTCAACCTATTATTTCTCAATGGTCTTCCTACTTCACCCTTTAATCTAAATTTTAGTAAACTCGTTAAATTTTTTTCATCAATATCATCAATTAAATTTTTCACGTCTTTCAATTTCTATGTAATCCGTATGTGACATATTTTTCCCATCAAAGTCTGGTACATAACCAGCAATCTCTTTTAAACTTAATTTTATTGGCTTTCGTTCTGATTGGTCACCAGTGTGGCCAGCACCATTTGGAGCCATGTTCACCAAATTTTCACTAGAGCAATTTATTTCTACTTGAGCAACCTTACTAGTATCCTGAAACTCACTAACTTCAGAAATTTTCTCCTGTTCTATATTATTTAAATCAATTAAATCAGTATTGCATTTTTCAAACTGTTGTTCTATAACAGATCTATTATTGAATGTATCATAAATTACTGTATTATTTTGAACTTCTATTGTTGTAATATCTTTCACTATTGTATTTAAAAATTTATCAAATTCTAAATTTTCTGTCTTTTCAAAATTGCCCTTCTGTTTACTCATATCATCAATATTCTTAAAAAATGAATTACTCAATGAATTATACCCTTTATCAAATGTAGGTAAAATATCTTTTGACGTGCCTGTTATTAAACTTTGTTCAGCTTGAAAACCTCCAATATCTGAAAACCTATTACAACTTTCTACTTGAAATGTTTCATTTAAAATACTATTTGTAGTGTCAAAAAATTCCTCAGAACTAGCTTTATTTACTTTTGACGTAGAATTTTGATTCACCTTAACTATTGAACTTAGAACTCTTAATAGCACCAGTATCAGAATTAATTTGATCCAATGATATTTTCCTTGAACTCGACGTTTTTATAGGCGATCTTTGTATTTTACTACTTCTTTTAAACGGATTTCTCGTTAAAGATTTTTCAAGCAATTTTTCAAATGATGGATGCTTTTGAATTTGTTGCCGAGTTAATTTTCTAAATGGCGAAGAATCCTCAATGGTTTTATTATCCTTATCACTCATTTGATTTTTTACTATACATAATTTGCTATATACTTTAAATATTCTAGTTCGCCCTGAATATATCTGTCCACAATAAAAATCTATTCACGACGAAAATAATCGCCAATTCTAATTATATTCGTTCACAGAAATTGAGCCTGTCCGCATAAAATGAATTTATCCGCCTAAAATAATCGTGTCCGCAAAATACAAACTTGTCCAAATAAATCTTATTTGTCCCTCGAAAATATATTTGTCTACTTTAAATGTATATCCGTGACCAAAATATGTCTCCGTAAAAGAAATCTGTCCACGTTAAAAAAATGTCTGCTTCGAAAATTTGTGTCTGCTCTAACGATATTTGTCCGCGATACTGATATGTCTGCACAAGACAAAAATGTGCCCACAATATACAAAAATGTGTCCGCACAAGATAAAAATATGTCCGCTTTAAAAATTTCTGTCCACTGTTTAGATATCCATGCTAAAGATTTGTGTCCACGATTTAGATTCGTGTTCGCAGTAACAATTTATTTCCACGATAAAATATGTCCCGCTAAAATAATTTGTCCACGATAAAATAATATATCCTGCTAAAGAAATGTGTCCACGGTTCAGATGAGTCCGTACTCAAGAAATGTGTCCACACTAAAGTAGTATGTCCGCGATTCAATGTGTCCGCAGTTGAATGTGTCCGCGATTCCGAATTTGTGTCCACGATTTGAATTTGTCCGCACGATTGATGTCCGCATTAAAAATTGTGTCCACTTAAAGGCATGTGTCCGCGTTATATTGTGTCCGCGATTCTGATGTGTCCACGCTACAGATTTCTGTCCGCGCTATGAAGATGTGTCCCTGTTTTAAATGTTCCGCGTTACAAAAATGTTGTCCCGCGACTCCAATGCGTCCGCGGTTAAAGAAAATGTGTAGTCTACCGGGCCACTTTACTCGCAAGCGCGCGACCCACTTTTCACGTTTTGCAACTTTGCAAATTTTTACCACCGATGGACTTACAAACTGCTCAAATTAAACCGTCGTATGTTCATTCACTATACGTATTGAATTATATGTCCTGACTTTTACTCAATTTGTTTATTAATAATTCCTTTTCCGCAAATTTCAATAAATTATCAAATTTTATTCCTAGTTCTAATTGAAATTGCGATTTATCTACTTGCTCAACTTCTACTTTACTATCTTTAATTTTCGGTATTTGCAAAAATAAATCTATTTCACTATTTATTTTCGATAATTGCTCTATTAATTGCTTCCTATTGTTTAATAATTTTTGCAAAAATAATTTTTTTCCACTTCTTTTCTTTTTAATCACTTTACTTTGACAGTTTTCAAAACTCATTTGATTAATCGGAACAAAATTGGGAACAGTGACCGCTATTGAGCAGATCAAAGGATAGGCCGCTACTCAGCAGACCCAAGGAATAATTAGAGTGACCGCTACTATGCAGGTCGAAGGAAAAGTCGCTACTAAGCAGACCTTGGAAAGGAAGGAAAATAGACTTAATTAATCAAATGATTATCTTTTTAATTTAATTATTTTTAGCTTTGCTATTTTAGTATAAATTTTAGTATAAACAAACTATTATTTTTGCAATATTTCTATTAAAATAGCTAACTTGTTCGATTTGTATGGGAACCAAATTATTATGTCCCACCTACACTCTCACCTCATGGGTAGGACATGTGTTTGAGAGAAATGTATGTATTTTAATTATTTATTGAGGGCGCGAATAGAATTAAGACAAATGGCTAGGTTTAGACTCGTTACCCGCTCTGATATGTATTTTAGTATAATTATTTAACTTACCTTTTTCCGTTTCTCTTGTCTTATTTTGCTGCTTCTGCGGTCCTCGTCTTTTTCTTTCTGCTTGCTCGTCGTATTTGAAATAATGGGTGATAGGTTGTTGAAAATGATGCACTCTCAGTTTTGCTTTCAGTATGATTTCTTATGTATTTCCTTTCACGATATTTTCCGATTACAATGTCACTTATTGAGTACTTGGTAGTATGACAAAATTTCCGCACATTTACGAACCGCGAGGTACGGAGTTCGGAATTAAACACGAGACTAATTAAAATGAGGCCAATTCGACTCTTTTAAAGCCTGAATACGTTGACCAATTCTTAAAGTGTAACGTTTAATAATCCGTTTTAAAAGTTTAGCGATTGCCGAATAAGTAACACTGCTGACTTGTGTTACTAGATTACAGCACGCATTCAAAATACAGTCTTTCGAAATTAACATCGTAATTCTCTTCGTGTGTTTTGAATTTTGAAATATAGTTTAAATTAATAACAAATAGATTTAAAAATGAATAACGTCGTAGGACGTTACACTATAATTTGATGGTTGCCACATAATCGAATTTCTCCATTCGCTTTATTTACGTGTACTATCAGTGTAGCCCAATTACTACTCTTAACTGATTCTATTACTCCTTCTTTTACCAATCTCTATCTCTAGCTCAACTTCCCTTTGTAACATGTACGGTACCGGTATCGCTTTGCAAAACTTAGGTGTACTATTCTCGTTTACCTCTAACGCAACCGAACCTCCTATTTAACATCTTAACATCTCTGAAAACACTCTAGGAAATGATGCTATAATATCATTTATAGATTTTTGTTTATCGTTGTCAATAAATTTAATATCGGTCTCTGATTTTACACTAACAAAATCTAACGCTGAGATCCATTCACGACCTACGATTGGTACGGTAACACCTGAAAAAACATACAATTTTAACTGATAGCATTTATCGCGATAAGTCACATTGACATCTAAAACACGTCTCGGGGTGATTATATCATTTGAATAGGTTCGAAATTTCCTTGGAGTCGGGTTTAATTGTTTACATTTCCATTCTGTAATTTCGTTCATACTTTTATCAGACACAGCTGAAATCGGCGATCCTGCATTAATTCTACTGATATCGCGCTATTACTACTACGAATATTTCCGTCATCCAATCCAAAAATTCGGTCTAACACATCGTGACTCTCGTTATCGTTCTCGGATTCTGTTTCTGCTATACATATCTTTTACATTTTTGAGAATTTCGCTTATCTACCTTGGACTTACATACAGCTGCGAAATATCATTTACGAGTTTTGAATATTCTAATTTTGAAACTTAATGAATGTTAATATTTCAAAACTGGTTAATGGTATCAACTTAAAATTTCTCATGGTATCATTTTGATTGATAGGCTTGATAACTCATATATTCTTTTTACCTTTTAGATAGCAGAAGGTATATTTCCCTTAAAAAAAAAGGACGCTCATCCATATTCTTGTAGCTGCTTGTACTATGTGCCCTCTGGAAATTGAAAAAAAATTCATTTTTCATTAAGTAAATTAATCACAGAGATTCCATGAAAACTTTAACGGTTATTCGTGGGACCACTTTTGCAATAAGCAAAGATTGAAGCTTTCAAAATTTAAAAACTCAAAGTTGGCCCAATGAATAAACCTGCAACGTGTTATGGAATCTCTGTGGCTAATTTACTTAATGAAAAATTAGTTCTTTACAATATCCAAGCAGTACGAAGTACAACCAGATCCAGAATATGAATCAGTGTGTCTTGTAAAAAGAACACATGAGTTGTCAAGCCCATTAGTCAAAAGGATAACAAGAGAAATTTTAACTTGATACCATTGACCAGTTTTGAAATATTAAAAATTAAAAGTTTCAAAATTAGAATATTCAAAACTGATCAATGGTATCAATTTAAAATTTCTCTGGGTATCCTTTTGACTGATGGGATTGACAACTGATATATGCTTGTTACCTTTTAAAGAGCAGAAGGTATACTTTCGTCGGAAAAAAGGCACGCTATATTGTAGGAGCCAGATAGGGTTCCGTGGCCAAATAGAGAGGTATAGCAAGAACCAAGTGATTCTTATTTATTTTCACCTTCTGATTCCGAAAATTTTGGTTGCAGCACCTGAAAATTGGAAGTTTAGTTGTTATTAGCAAATTAAATGTTTAAATGCCAATAAAAACTTTTTTAATACACAAAAATAATGTTTAACAATTTTTTTAATTTATCAAAACAATTTAATAATCTTAAAACATCTTTATTTTTCAGGGTGATGTCATTTTTTGAGCATTTAAAAAGTTTTTATTGACATTTAAACATTTAATTTGTTTATAACAATTAAACTTCCGATTTTCAGGTGCTGCGACCAAAATTTTCGGAATCAGGAGGTGAAAATACATAAGAATCACTTGGTTCTTACCATGCTTCTCTATTTGGCCACGGAACCTTACCTGGCTCCTAGACTACTAATCTATATTCAATAAGTTGGTTGTACTTTGAGCCTTTCTGGAAATTGAAAAGGACTAATTTTTCATTAATTATATTAGTCACAGGGACTCCATGACAACTTTCATACTACATGGATAAAAGTAGAATAGGAGTGTACGCTTAAGAAAAGCTTTGTGTACTTATCATAAGTTAATAATTATAATTATGTTTCTTCAAAACCAAAAGCTGAGTGGAAAATTTGTACAAAGATAAAAGTACAATAGTAGTGTACGCTTAATCAAAGCCTTATGTATACTTAATAAGATAATAATCATCTCCAAAATCCAAATCCGAGCTGTTGACCACATCTGAAAACTTAAAATAAAACTTACACAAAGTATCATTTTTTTAAGAACAAAACATAATAATATAAATATAAAAAAACTTATCTGATTTGATCTAATTAGCATTTTTGATCAACAGATAGAACTAAAATAGGCAAACTGCAACGATAACTTAAAAAAGTTGATCCAATGTTATGCTTATTTGCCGCATAATTGAAAGATCGAACGATTTAATTTGATGATATTATAAGAAAAATAAACAAACTTATCAGACGTTACGTAAAAATCAGCTGACAGAAACGGACTAAGTGACTCCTTGAAATGCACAGTGTAAATTAAAATTAAAAAATATTGTACATATCATTCCATTCCCTCCTATCCTATCCCGGAATATCTGATTTCACCGTTCCTGACCTTTCCGTGTTAGAGGGTTATAGTTGAAAATGTTGAGAGATTGAAATATTATGTATATACATTGAACAGACCCTAACGGAATGGAATTTTTTGCCATGCCTACTTAGGCCATTCTAGAGCATATATTGCTGTTCATAAATAAATTCTACGTTAGCAGCTGAAACGCTTTGAATACATCCTACCATAAAAGCTATAAATTTATAATATAGTAGATGTGAACTATTATTTGGTTGTTAAATGCATTGCATTCCTTTTAAAAGTAGTGAAATCTCCCCCCCCCCCAAAAAAAACCTTTTCAAGGTAAAAGGCAGGCAAGTATAAGGTCGTTTCTTCATTTAAATTATAGAATAATTTTCAAATGCTCCATAACCCTTATGAAGCCAAAATTCTAAATGTTTATTTTATTATCTAAATTAAATGTTTTCAAACCCTCCATAGCCGTTCCAACCCCTTGGTAAGATTTATATGCTTATACACATAAACTCAGAAAATCTAAAACTGTCTTCAATAAAATATGTATGTACGTAAACAGCTTTGTATTAAGGATCTATTGAACTGACAACCATTTTTTTAATATCACTTCACTACCTTTAATTTTACGAAAATTGCAATTTTAATTTTCAGAAATGAAAGTTGTGATATCAATAAATAAATAAATAAAATTTAATTAATATACTATACCGATAGTTTTTTGCAGGTAGAAGTTGTAAGGGCTTCGATGTATAGTTTTTCGAATAAATTGTTATTTTTATCTCTACAAGGCAATTACATTCAAGAATCAACATACAGTAATATTAATGTTAATAATATTAAATACAGTCACCATCAAATAGACCTTTATGTTAGGATTGCCTTCCACTTCGTGGATAAGTAAATCGCAAAAGATTAAACAAAATAATGCAGTGAGACCGTGTTGAAATTTTTTTATGGGAAAACTTGCCGTTGCGTCCTATCATAGATAATCGACGAATTACTAAATGTCATTGTAATCAACAATATACTAGAAAATATCAAGATATGAGTTAAGTTACCTTTCTCTTATCCTATATAAATGAACAACTTTAAATACATGTTAAACTGTGAGAATAATGACATCAAATGATAATTAGAATTTTTTTAATTAAGTATAAAACTAAAACTAAATCTGTGAACTCTTGCTATTTTTCAACGTCATTAATTTCTTAAAAATTAAGCTTACAATAATCACGAAATTTTCTATATTTGAATTTAGAAATTGATTACTTAGTTTGATTAAGCAGAGGCGTGATTTGAAGATGTATCTATTGTTATATACAATAAGACGGGACGACAAGTTTTTCAATAAAAGAATTTGTAGTGTATCAGAATTGAGGAACTAAATAATAAACTCACGTATACTAAAACTAATAATATATTTAAGTATAAGTTACAATCACAATCGTATACAAGTTACACATCTCCCTTGCTGTCTCGTAAGCGACTCATATTTATACTGCGCTGAGTGTCAAAGACACTGCTTAAAGTGCTGAGTTGCACGTTTGTGAATGTACGAATTTACACTATACTACAATTCCCCTCTTTTTAAATTCGAATATATTTAACAATTTTATAATTCTTAAAAATTAATTTACATATTTTTCTTTTGATTTTTAGCTTTTATACGCTCAGACCTTCTCGGTTCTGTTACATTTTCGTGTACATTGGAATTTATACTCTTTTCCCCTCTTTTTAAATCTGTTATTAAAGTGGTTTTAATCATTTGATTTACATGCTTTTTTGAAATAACATTATCATTAAATTGTACTTCATAAGTTACTGGTGATAATTTCTTAACAATAACGGCTTCTGATCTTTCTTTATTTTTATTCCTTGGATCTTTTACAAAAACTTTTTCGCCAATTACAAAATCACAATTTCTTTTACCATTTTTATTTACTTTTTGACGATATTGATTTTTATTTACATCAGATTCAATGTCAGGGTTTAACAAATCAAAATGGTTTCGTAATTCTCGCTTAAACATTATAAATGCTGGTGATCTTCCAGTTGTACTGTGCTCTATAGATCTATAATCTAATAAAAACATATTTACAGCTTGTTCTAAAGAAATACCATCCATAATTATTTTATCAACATTACTTTTAACAGTTCTCACAAAATTTTCCGCTGTGCCATTAGTAGCTGGATAATAAGGTGGTGAAAAACTATGTTTAATACCTTTAAGTTTTAAAAATTCACGAAATTCATCGCTTCTATATTGTGTTCCATTATCAGTTACTAAATGTTCTGGTAAACCAAAACGTGCAAAAAGATTATCAAATACTAAAATTACTCTACGAGCCTGCGTATTTGTTTTCATATTAAAAATTTCTGGCCATTTTGAACAAGCATCTATCACTAACATAAACATACTTCCATGAAATGGTCCTAAAAAATCTGAATGTATTCTAACCCACGGTTTACTTGGCCATAACCACGGTGTATGCGAAATTTTCGGTGCTTCAATCCGTGATCCTAAACAAATTTTACAACTACTAGTTATATTTTCTATATCAGTATCTAAATTTGGCCACCAAAAATAGTTTCTAGCAAATTTTTCATTTTTATTGTGCCCATATGCGAAGCATGTAATTCTGATAATATTCTCTCTTTCAATGATTCTGCAATTACAATACGAAATCCCCACAATAAACAACCTTTTTCTACTGTTAATTCCATTCTTTTGTTATAAAAATTTTTCTCTACTGAATTTAAATCTTTTATATCTTTTGGCCAATCATGTTGTATATATTTTATAATGTTACATATCATAGTATCTTTTAAAGTTTCGTTTGCTACACATTTAAAATCTAAAATTTGTACGCCTTCATTAAAAAAATTAATGTTGGAAAACTCTTTTTCAAAAACATTTTTATTATCCTCTATAGGAAAACGTGAAAGTGCGTCACAATTACCATTTGCTTGAGATTTTACAACTTCAATTGTATACTTAAATCCACTTAAAAAATAAGCCCATCTCTGTAATCTACTTTGAATCATTATCGATAAATTTTTATTTACTCCAAAAATGAACTTTAACGCTTCATGATCAGTTTTAACTATTATATTATTACCATAAACATATTGATAAAATTTTTTAAAGCCAAAAATAATTGCTCCGGCTTCTTTATCTAAAATAGCACGATGAAGTTCACTTTTAGGTACTAATTTTGATGCGAATGCTATTGGCTTTTCTATGCCATTTTGATAACAATGCGACAAAACTGCTGATAATCCATAAAAACTTGCATTACACGCTAAAACAAGCTGCTCGTTTGGTTCATACAATACTAACACTCGATCTGACATTATTTGTTTTTTCAACCATTCACAAGCTTTAGTACATTCATTCGTCCATACCCACTCTCGTTTATTACTTAATTCATACAAGGGTCTTACATAATTTGCTCTATCTGGCAAAAACTTTTCGTAAAAGTTAAGCAATCCTAAGAAAGCTTTCAATTCATTATGATTTTTCGGTAATGGTGCTTTTTTAATAGCTTCTACTTTAGATGGTGTTGGTTTTAAACCTTGTTCATCGATCAAAAAACCTAAAACTTCGATTTTATCTTTGAAAAAATCACACTTTGAAATATTAACTCTTAATCCGGCATTTTCTAATTTACGAAAAATTTCACTTAAAATCTCGATATGTTCGTCTGCTGTTCTACCTGTACAATATATATTGTCAATATAAATTTCCGTATGTAAAATACCTTTTAATATTTCTTCTAAAATTTCCTGACACTCCGCTGGACTCGAAGCTACTCCTTCTGGTAATTTAGTATATCTAAACAACCCGTGTTCTGTAATAATTGTTAATGCATCCCGTGATGCTTCGTCTACTTCAAATTGCATAAATGCGTGTGTTAAATCGATTTGCGACCATGCTCGTCCTACTTGTAACGTTTTAAAAATTTTCTCTTTGATTGGAATTGGATGTCTTTTTACTATTAATTGTGGATTAAATGTTAACTTAAAATTTCCACACAATCTAACTTGACCATTCTTTTTCAAAACTGGAATTACTGGTGTTGCCCACGGACTACATGATACCGGCTCTAAATTCCCTGCATAAACGCTTTATTTCATTTAAAATTTTTCCTGACAACGCGAATGGAGCGTGATACGGTTTTAACTGAATTGGTTTCACGTCTTCTCTGAAAGTTAAACGCAATTTTTTCCCTTTATAACAACCCTGATCGTTTGAAAATAATTTTGGATATCGCATTACAAATTTACGTTGCAAATCATTATGCAAATATCGTATACTCCTATTATCGTTATTTTCATTATCTTGTAATTTTAACGGCCAAACACTAAATATTTTAAGCCACTATCTACCTATCAAATTCGCTCCTTCTCCTTTCATTACATAAAGATTTAATTTTTCTAATTTATTACGAAATACAACGCTTACATTTTTCATAACGCCAGCAGATTCTAATCGTAATTTACCATAACTCATAAACTGTAAATCATAAGTAGATAATTCAAAATCCGGAAACAGAATATTTTTATTACTTTCTGATATCGCGGATACGTATGCACCTGAATCTATTTCCATGTTAATAACTATATCGTTTACTTTTACATCAACAAACATTGGATCAGCTTTAATCAGTTTAATTTTATTATGATTTTCTAAACAATTAAACATATTATTGTTTAACGGATACTCGAATACAGGATAAAAATCATTTACACTCGATTCATCACTCGTTTCTACATCTTCATTTTCTACATGATGAATTTTTTTCGCATTATTAAATTTATTATTTTTTGAATTATTATCTGCATTAGTATTATTTCTCTTTTTCAAACACATTTTTTTCTAAATGACCTTTTACTTTACAAAAATTACAAGTTTTATTATTATGTTTACAATTCTTCGCAAAATGACTATTAGTAAGTCCGCAACAGTAACAAATATAATCTTTAAACCCATTATTATGATTTTTAACTAGCATTAGAATTAAATTGTCTAAAATTCGCGTTATTGTTACTGTTTCTATTATATTCGCGAATACCTGGTTTTCTCTTGGTGTCGAAATACTTGACCTCTCGTTCTCCGGTGTCATCACGTCCTCTAGCTTCCGTCAGCTGTTTACTTGAGCCCGCTGCATTCCTGATCGCTGACTCTCTCGTTGTTGCAATCTGAACTGCTTTCTCGTAGGTCAATGACTTGTTGCTGAATAATGTAATTTTTGTCTCTTCATCATTTACTCCGATTACTAATTGATCCCTCATTGCTGTATTTAGGTCCGAAAAATTGCAGTGCAATGACAATTCTTTTAGTCTTGCTATATACTCTGCAATCGATTCTCTGGGTCGTTGACGTGCACTTTGGAATGTGCACCTTTCCATTACTTCATTTTTCTTTAGATTTAAATGATTCTTCATCAACGCCACAATTTCGTCATACTTTTTTTCTTTTGGTTTTTTAGGAGAACATAGTTCTCGTATCAATTTATAAGTTTCCATACCAACTTTCGTTAAAAGTATTGGTACATACTTTTCATCTTTTATGTCATTTGCTAAGAAATACATTTTTAACTTTCTATGTATGTGTCCTAGTCATATTGTTTTATTCTAAATTCCAAGTTTTCTCTGCGATCCGACATACTTATTTTAACTATTGAACTTTCTACTGTCGCTGGTGTTTCCTGATTATCGTTTACACTTTTACTATCGTTTACGCTAATTTCTTGTTTATCACTTTTTCCTTCGTCAGATACTATTGTTTTTTCGAGATCTTCCTCTTCGTCAGATTCTTTATTTGCCTTTATGCGATGATTAATAATTTTCTTACACAATTTCCTCAAATCGTCTATTGATAAAAAATCAAACAATTTCTCAGTTTCTTTAAAATTACACAAAAATTCAATTAAATTTTGTTTTGTACTATTATGTACCCACGCGATACTCTCTAATCTACTCATCAATTATGACTTTAAAAATAACATTTAATTCGTATGCACTTCGATTACTACGTATACGTCTTTTCGAATACCGTATACTTTTCGTTTACCATTTTCCGGATACCGAATACTCTTACGTTTTATCCTCGTCGCCAATTGTAGTGTATCAGAATTGAGGAACTAAATAACAAACTCACGTATACTAAAACTAATATTATATTTAGGTATCAGTTACAATAACAATCGTATACAAGTTACACATGTCTATCTCCCTTGCTGTCTCGTAAGCGACTCATATTTACACTGCGCTGAGTGTCAAAGACACTGCTTAAAGTGCTGAGTTGCACGTTTTTGAATATACGAATTTACACTATACTACAGAATTTTCACACGGTCTCACTGCATCATGTTGCGATTTACATATCCACGAAGTGAAAGGCCATCCTAACAGAAAAGGCTATTTGATGGTAACTGTATTTAATATTATAAACTAGATTAGTATTATTGTATGTTGATTCTTCAATGTAATCCTCCTGTAGGGCGATAAAAATAACAATTTTTTCGAAAGCTACGTATCGAAGCCCTTACACCTTCTTCCTGCAAAAAGCTATCGGTATAGTATAATAATTCATTTTTATTCTCCATATTATTTTTCGTATTTAAAAGCTCATTTATTTATTTATTTCAACACGATTAGTATTTTTATGAAAGAAACTTTCCAATTTATTTATTGATATCACAATTTTCATTTCTAAAAATTACAATTGGAATTTTCGTAAAATCAAAGGTAGTGAAGTGATACTGAAAAAAATGGTTGTCAGTTCAATGAACCCTTAATATCAAGTTATTTACGTACATACATATTGTATTAACAGAGTTTTAGATTTTCCAAGTTGACGTGTATAAGAATATAAAATCTTGTCAAGGGGTTGAAAGGGCTATGGAGGGTATGAAAACCTTTAATTTAAATGATAGAATAAACACTTAGAATTTTGGCTATATAAGAGTTGTGTATGGTTTGAACATTATTCTATAATTTAAATGAAGAAACAACCTTATATTTGTCTACCTTTTACCTTGAAAAGGTTTTTGTTCGGTGGGGGGGGGTCTATATATACTAGAGCTAACGTCACACGATGATGTATTCGTGGAGAACAATTTTTCTGGTCTGAACAATTTTCGTTGAAGAATTCGGGATCCCGAACTTTCATTTCATAATAATTTTTGATACAAGCAACTTCACAAAATATGACCCTATAATGTGATTTTGATAGTTTTGTCCTAAGGTTTCATTTGAGTCCTCATATAAGAGAAACAAAGCCACCAAAGCAGAGGAAACCGTAGCTCCTATTTCCAAAAGGGCTAATTTAAAGTATATAGGGTTTGACTAGCGCCCGACGGCGGTGTATGTACTGACGTACCTTATACTTGCCATCGTGGCGCTATCGCACCCCTTGATTTCAAAATAAGTGGACAATTTTCTTTATATATTCACTATGTAATAGGGGATTATATATATATATATATATATATATATATATATATATATATATATATTAAGATAGTAGATTATCAAAGATTTTAAATAAAAAATGTATTAAAAAATATTATCAGTAATAGTATTAAAACTACATTAATGGATTTGACTTACGACGAGAGGCCAACTTATCATACACTACATTTTAGCTGTATTTGGGCACTTCCTTTACTCTTAATCAGAAGAAACGTGTCTCGGCATTTTCATTATTTGACACCATAAAGCCTTGCAAACCACTTAATAATTTCATTTTTTTTTAATAATTAAAATCCTGTAACATTTTAATCTAATTTATTACCGACACACATCATCTAATATTATACTCGATTAATTTATATATGTTAATATTTTTTTTATTATTGCCCATCATGAAAAGAACGTAGGCAGTTAATTTATGAGTAATACATTTTATTTCGAACTATAATTCTATTAAGGTATACGTTAAGCTGCGCTATATCTATAGTTAGTTGTTTACGTAGCTATAGATATAGCGATTGGTCTCCCTAACCCCAATCAAAATAGCCGTCTTTAATCATTTATAACTCAAAAACAAGAGCTCCTCCAGAGTTGCGCCAATTTGGACTTTCGATCAGGAAGTTATAATCTACATCATATAAAAGTTGCATTCAATTTGTCCGGGACCCAAAGTCCCATATATTTTGTGCGGAGTCCTTTATAATATTTAATTGTAAATATTGAATTGTACTTAAAAACTTCGTGCTTTGGCAAAAACCTAATAACTTTAATTACTTAACTTTTAATAATGATGGTGTATGATAGTCTTTCATAGAGGCATCGGCGGTAGGGTTATAAGCAAAGGTAAAATTATTTTATTAACTAGATATATGTATGCGATGTAGCATTGGAGATTTATTCAACTTATGGTAGTTGTTTTAAAATACATTTACACTGCACATATTAGCCACTTTTGAATCATAATTTGTAATTATAAAATAACTCGATGCACGACGAACAATGTAAATACAAAAATCTGTTACCAGGTTGTTGTTGATGCGGTTGCTATGCACAAGGCTATAGCTATAACAAATTTCGAGTACGAATAGAAATTTATTCCTTTCCATATTAGTCATTTCCATATTAATTAAAAATTGGGGGGTTAGCGAGCGAAGCGAGCAGCGGGGGTACCCCCTATTAAATAAATAATATGTATAATAAGGGGTCTAGGTCGTTGTTGATAAGTGGAGGT
This sequence comes from Philotrypesis tridentata, assembly GCA_018906965.1. Classification (NCBI taxonomy): domain Eukaryota; kingdom Metazoa; phylum Arthropoda; class Insecta; order Hymenoptera; family Pteromalidae; genus Philotrypesis; species Philotrypesis tridentata. Next base: position 107,312 of record JACCIB010000459.1, on the reverse strand, counting down.
TGTAGGTTATAGATGGAGAACATATGTAGAGAATGAGATTCATAATCGAAGACCATAGGTGAAGAGTGGAGGTTATGATTGGAGTCATCAGTGGAGGGTGTAAACGGAGGGTGCAGGATATGATTGGAAGTAATAGATAGACATTGAATGTGATATATGGAGGGTTAAGGAGTTAAAACTGGTGGTGATCAGTGGAGGGTGTAGTTGATTGGTGGGGCGTTGAGGAGTCAAGATTGGTAGTGATAAGTTGAGAGTGTAGGTTATAGGTGGAGATGATAAGTGGATGGTGAAAGTCATAGTGACGGACGTAGGTGGAGGTTTGAAGTGATGATTGAAGTAATAAGTGGAGGTTGAAGTACTAGGTGGACGACACATTTCATGGTTGCAGATGATCCTGAAGGTGACAGGTGGATGGTGAAGGTCATGACTTAAGGTGGTAGGTGAGGCTGCAAATCATGTCTGAACCTCATAAGTGAAGGTCGTCTGTGAAAGGTGAAGATCATGATAAAGGTCGCGCGGTAGGTCACCCAAGTTTTGGTGTGCTAGGTGGATTTCATGGATAGTAAGAGGTATTAGGCAAACGTTTAAGATCATAGGTGAAGTTGACATGAGGTTGTGTGTAGTGTCTAGAGTACATGATTGTAGGCGCTGGATGGAAGGTGTAGTTGATAGGTGGTGGATATGAGTTGATAGTTAAAAGTATTAGGTAGATTGTGAAGGTCATGGTTGCAAATGATAGGTGGTGAGTGGAAGACTTGATTGGATGTAATAGATATTGCAGGTGATAGATGGAGGTTTAAGGATTCAAGGTTGGTGGTGATAAGTAGTAAGTGGAGGTTGCAAATCATAAACGAGATAAGTGGAGGTTAGAGACTACTAGGTAGTTGGTTGACTTCTTGGTTGAAGATGATAGCAGAGGTGACAGGTAGATAGTGAAGGTCATGGGTCAAGGTGGTAGATGGAGGCTAGAAGTCATATGTCAAGTTAATAGGTAGAGGTCGCCTATGAAAAGTGGAGGTCATAAGTAAATTATGGAAGAATTGATCGATCTTCCAGAGGCAAGTTATATTGAATGTGTTAAATAAAAACACCCATTCATTTTCTGGTCGACGTTTCGACAATCATTGTCGTCCTCATCAGGAAATTGTCAAAAAATTGTATTATTGCGTTAAAAAGAATATATTGTATAAAAATCTTTTCAGAAAAAAATAACAACGGAGAACTTACAGCCGCGGAGCGATTTTCTAACGAACGCAATATTCAAAAACTTTTCCTTTGGCTAATTCTAAGTGGGGGAAATAGAGAGAAACCGAAAATGACTCTATTGTTTATTTGTCGGCTACTGTCTCGGAAGTGAGGTAGTAGTCGATAGCCATCGCTTATATACTGCGAAAAGTTCGCGCTCTGTTTACAAGTAACGTCACATTATCACCTTATATATATAGACTGTATTCGTTCAATTTTTTAGTTGTTATATTAAGTGTGTGTATACGCTATTGAGTTTCTGTGTGTCTTCTTTCTTATTTATGCCATTTTCTTGCATGTGGATGTGCATCATTTCTGAGATCAATCTTTTGTTTAGATTTTTTCGCAGTTTTTAATACTAAATTTTGCAATATTGAAACAATGATTAAATTTATTGCTGTGCTCAGAAATGACACTATCTTTAGATTTTTGTATTCTTCAATACGCGTACACTCATTTCTTTTTATCTGACCAACATATGTAGCAGTGCAATTATTACATTTCAGCTTGTAAACTACATTTTTTTCTAGGTATTTTTCGGGATTGTCTTTCCCTTTTTTGATGATGTTACACATTTGACTGTGTATTTTTGGGATAGTTACAATGTTCTTTCGCTTTAATGAACACTGCTCATGTTCGTAAAAACCGCAAACGTATGGTAAACTAAAATAATTGCGGTGTGTACTATTATTTGCTCTTTGCTCCGGCTGCCTATTTATTTTTGTTACAGACAGTCATTTTTTTACAAATTTATTGATAAAGTCAACAGAATAGCCATTTTCAAGCAAGAGTGCTTAAATAATATTTTTGTTTTTCTTATGAAAACATTTGACAGATAATTTTTTGGCTGTTCGGATGTTGAGATAGAAATGTAATAATCTACCTGAGAATGTCGGTTTCGTGTGCCAATCTGTTTTTATCTTTCCTGCCGTGATTATCAATAAAACATCTACGAAGCTTATGGAGTTGTCTATTTCCATTTCCTGAATGAATTGTAATCTGTTAGTATATGAATTTCATATTTCTTGTGATATTTCTACTTTGTTTTTTGGAATACAAGTGATTATGTCATCTACGTAACGAAAAAGGAATATAGGTTTATCAGATAATTTTGAAATGCATTACGTCTCGAGATCATCAATAACTATATCAGCAAATAATTCCGAGATCGGAGAGCCCATCGGTGTGCCAAAAAGTTGTTTATAAAATTTGCCATTGAACTGGAAATATATACTCTCCATTAACAATCCACAATCATTTAAAATTTCGTCATGTCTGATTTTCTTGTTATCTGTGCTTACCTTCTTTTAATGCTTCGCATAACTAAGGTCTTGTCAATGTTTGTGTACAGCGATTTAACCTCTAGGCTAATTATATAGTGGTCTATTGGACCGTTTACATTTTTTATATTTTCTATAAAATCATAACTATTTTTTATATACGATTTTGGTTTCTCAATACTACCTTGTAATATTTTAAATAAATTCTTTGACAAAAAATACGTTGGCGAGTTCAAAGTGGTGTCTCCAAAATCGTCGAGAGTCAGGCTTGATCCCAGGACCTCTGAATTACTAGCCCGATACTCTACCGATTGAGCCATCGTCGCTCTTCAATGAAGGCATCATGATTGTAGGCGATAAATGGAGAGTGAAGGGATTATGATTGGAGGCGGAAGGTGGAGGATGTAGGCGATTAGAGAAGGACGTAAGCGATAGTTTAAGGGTATAGACGATAGATGGAGGCTGAGGGATATGTTTGAAGGTGATAGGTCGAGGGTGCAGGTGGATGTTGGAGATGATAGGTGGAAGCTCAAAGTCATAGGTGAAGGTAATACGTAAAGGGTTACATAGGGATTACGAAGTAGCTGGAGGGTAAAGGTCATGATTGAAAATATAGGAGCAACGAGAAATCATTATGATTTGAAATGATATGTTGAAGGTCTTCGAAAAATTAGAAATTCAAGCGAAAGGAATTGACGAGCGGTGCGAGTAGGGGGGTACCCCCTAATATATATATATTGCAAGATACAACTTGCCTTATATAGGCGACAGCTGTCATATATATGGGTTGTGTGTCAACATTTTTCCTAATTACATCCCTAAGTTAAGAGCCTGTCATTTTTTTCCTAAGTACGTCCCTACTATGCTGCGGCCGCAGTTCAAACGCTCACGCATGTGTACACATGCCCCCATGCATTGTTCATTGGCGCTTAGAAATAAACACAAGTACAAATTCTTGTACTTGTGTATTTGGGCGGAGCGCAATTAGGAGTTATACGATACGCATACGGTATTACGTCTATGGCGCATCGAGCCCCCGTGTTCGATTCCCCGAAAAGAAAGCTACGGAGCTCATTTACGGTCAGTACTGCGGCAGCCTTGAATTAAATTGGTCACGAGATTTCGGTCCGGGTACTCTGACTAGTGAAGAAGCGAGGTGAGCATTCAGCACCGACGAGGAAGACAAAACGATTGCCCATCAACACACCAGCCACCCCGACCGTGAATGGAAGTTTGCCGTGTCAACTGGTCCATTTTATATCGCCACCACCGCTTCTCTCGCAACCATCGCCTTATCATTGTAGGCATCATTTTATTTTATCTACCTCTATTTCATTTGAGTGTTAAACCCACCGATTAGGTCAGCGCTCGCCTAACAAAAAAACTCTGTTAAAACAACTCTTCTGCATACGACAGCGAGTGTAATTGACTGTTGTGCTACGCACGCATCTACTACGGCCAGGAGCCCTCGCGAATATACTTTTTCCATGCTTTACTAGACTAACAACTATCGTATGGTTGTGTCGCAAGTATTTCAATGTAAGCAATAGTATATTTTATTTGTGCGTAATCACGCGGTTTACATATTCTCACATATAGACAATAATATTTAAGCCTGTAACCTTGACCTTAGCGCGTCTAATCCATACTTGTGTGAATGAACGCGCGTCGCGTGTATTGTTAGTATACCGCATCGGTCACCGCCCATAACCCTCGACGTCTGCCAAGAAACGCGCTATAGCCTCAGCTTGTATAGCGTTATAAACACAGTATCTTCAAATATATTATTTTCTTTAACTACATTGTGTTTGATTATTTGATGTGTGTCGCCCCTTGGTCACGTGTTGTCTGCTACCTAACTCGCAATACTAGTGGTACATTTTCTTTACGATTCATTGGAATCGTCCGTTATATTTAAATAAATTAAAGTACAATATTATCAAGGTATTATTACATGCTATTGTTTTTCATGCGGGCTTCACTCGAAAGTACCTATACAAATCACCCTATTTTAGCGTCAACGCAGAAGCCAACCAGCTTCGAAAAATAAAACGACAAAAAAGGAACCCCGCAAATAAATATATATATATAATATGTGACGGGTTGTGCATCACATCCGCATGCAAATGCTTTTACTGCATGATTTGTAAATGTACTAATTTTTGTAAGCAGTTTCAGACAACAGCTGATGGACTGCTGGATACTGGTCGCAGCGTGGATCGTTAGATTCGATCTAGCTATCGACGCGAGCGTTCAAAGTCTTGATTTTCGGCAATTCGCATGATTACATTTTCAGCTATCTACGGCTCCTACGTATTGTACTCGTGTTGCGATTCCCGGTTCTATCGACAACGACTTCTATGGTGAACCCGTGGGTTGAGCGGACGTCCAGCGTACCATCCGTGATTTCATTGCTGTTTGTGCGAGCGAATCTTAAATTTATTGTAAGTACCAGTTTTCTCTCTTCTAATCTTACCAGTTACACCATCGGCTCTCCTATATCTACGAAGCCGCGTGCCGTGGAAGCACGCTTGTATTAAATTTTGTCCTTTGTAAAATCAATTCCACGTTTAAGTTTGATAATATATGCAATAGCCTTTTACGTGCTAAATGTTAGTATTAGTTCTTTTAACCTGAGTTTCCTTCAGCCTCGTAAATTTAAGAACCTACTAATTTTTATTTAAGCAGAGATAACTACATTATAACGTGAGATTAATCCCCGTTACAATATATATATATATATGGGTGGTTCTCTGACAAATCGAGCGGTCGATTTTTTGACCCTATCGAAAAAAATTTTTAAAATGTTCCTAAGAGACACATGAGTATCCCTGAATTTTTTCAGATTTTTTGCATTAAATATCTTCGAGTTACAGAGGGTCAAAGTTGATGAAATCATGTTTTTTTGCTTTTTCTGGCTACTTTCATTAATTTATAGAGCCTCAGGGAAGCATTTTTCACTATAGAGATATATAACATTTTATTCTGCAAATTTTCTAAACTATTAAAAAAAAATAGTTTTGATGTCGTATATATATGTTTTAAAAAAGTTATAAGTCATTTAAGCTTTAAAATCAAGTTTTAGGAAAGTTCGATCCTCCGGATCATAACCAAAAAATTCATGAAGATACCTTATTTAAATACAAAAAAGTCTGCGAAAGACCCAGAATGTCAGAGGCCTTGGTTTCTCTGTAAAAAATCATTATATCCGTTCATATATGAAAAAAATTTAGTTTTTTTGCTATATCGAAGAATTTAACCAATTTTATTAATTACGTAAATTTTTTTATAATAATTTCAATCATTAAAAAAATGATAAGGTTAGTGAAATGCTTCGATATAGCAATAAAACTAAATTTTTTTCATATATGAACGGATATAATGGTTTTTTACAGAGAAACCAAGGCCTCTGACATTCTGGGTCTTTCGCAGACTTTTTTGAATTGAAATAAGGTATCTTCATGAATTTTTTGGTTATGATCCGGATGATCGAACTTTTCTAAAACTTGATTTTAAGACTTAAATGACTTATAACTTTCTTAAAACATATATATACGACATCAAAAATATTTTTTTTGAATAGTTTAGAAAATTTGCAGAAAAAAATGTTATATATCTCTATAGTGAAAAATGCTTCCCTGAGGATCTACAAATTAATGAAAGTAGCCAGAAAAAGCAAAAAAACATGATTTCATCAACTTTGACCCTCTGTAACTCGAAGATACTTGATGCAAAAAATCTGAAAAAATTCAGGGATACTCATATGTCTCTTAGGAACATTTTAAAAAATTTTTTCAATGGGGTCAAAAAATCGACCGCTCAATTTGTCAGAGAACCACCCATATATATATGGGTAATTCTACCGACGTTTTGGCGGGTGGCAGGAGTCGCACCTCGGGAGATCGTGGAGGATAATCAGCGTTCGGCACGGGTAATACTTGGATGGGTGACCGCGGCGAATGCGGGCTTCTCGACCTCTGCGACCGCTTAGGTATTGCTTCACACTCTGTAAAATGAGCCAAAGGTGTGGAATGTTCAAATTCGATGTCTAAGCCTAAAATTACCTAGACACCCTATGGGAACATATCCAATACACCATCTCGGAGCGGGTTTTCCTAATCAGGATTTATCCCACTGGGTTTGCCTACAGGTTTTCCCCGTTCCACAAGCCTCTCAGGCCGCGGGTGCATAAACCCACCACTTTTATATGAGTATTCCACGTGAAATTGAAAAAAATTATTTTTCACCTATCCTAAAATATCTAGATGTTATTCTATAGTCTCAAAATATCTTATGAATTTTTCAGATTTTTCCATCAAGTGCCTTGCAGTTACAGAAGGTCAAAGTTAATGAAATTCGTGTTTTTACCATTTTTTGCTAATTTTCATTAATGCATAGCTCTTTACGGATGCATTTTTCAACAAAAGTGTATAGAATACTTTTTTTTAGTAAATTTTGTCTATTTTAGAAAAAAAATTCTTTTAAAGTCATATATATATATGTGTGTGTGTGTGTGTGTGTGTGTGTGTGTGTGTGTGTGTGTGTGTGTTTGTGCGCGCGCGCGTGTGTGTTATCATTATAATATTTATTATAATATATATATTATTATGTAATATATATATATATAGTAAGACGATATATATATCGTATTACTTAATGGCGACTGGAATAACAACATATATCAGAAATTAGTATCAAATTTGTGAACAATATTTTATTAATCGTGAATGTTAATAGTTACAAAATAAGATTTTCTTAATACTTAATCTCATAAGATGAGTTATATAGTTATATACATTAGTTTCCATGTAAAACGTTTTATTAGTAATTTGGGCAAATGTATAAAGTATAATAAAACAAGGTTACTAGTAATTTAAACAAAGCGATCATTAAGCAGATAGAAAATAAGATCCAACATAACCTTACAAAAATAAATATAGTCATATTAAAATCATATTTGTTATACAATTCAGTAAAAAATTATTATTACTATGCATAATAGGTCACACCATCATAATAATACAAATTCATGTCATAATAGTTTTATTATATCTTTTCTGTTATTCAGAAAATACTAGACATTAATACTCAACATTATAATCAATCTTCCTTTATATCTCAAGCTAGTACTTAGGTAAGTTATAAGTACTAATGAAATACTTAAATATGTATTTTGTTGTTCTCATCTGGCTTAACTCATGAGAAAATGTTAATATTTTTTTCTTTCTATACATTCGCTTTCAATACTTATAAATACAGGAAAATAGTTCAATTAATAAATTTGAATTTTTAGAAAAATCAAAGGAATTATGAAAAAAGCATTATAAAAGAAATAATCCAAACGCGCCGGCTTCTTCTAAGCTTTCATTCTAGGGTGGACAAAATTTAGGGTGGTAAAGAGTTTCGTGGCATCTACAGCGAATGCGCAGCATCCGAATGGATCAATGGAATCATAGTTTCATCTCCTAAATCTAGTTTAATTTTATGTATACATAAATAAGATCATACTGAAAAAAATAAAACCTACGCATAATAACTTTTTATATTGCAGAATTTAAAATGTTAACAACAAACTCATTTCATACTGTTTTTTATTCTCAGCAAGCGATTATAACCTAGCAAATAATTGAAAGATAAACTTATTCTTTCCATAACGCAATTGAAAGAAAGGTAAATAAGAAGAAAAACTCAGTAATTTCATGGAAAACATTATTGAAGATATTCAAAATTTATAAACAATGTAATATTTAATTATATTGTGATACATGATTCATAATGTCACTTTTAATTATTGCATAAGATTTCTTCATACAATGACTTTGGTCAAATTGTTAGTTAAAACTTATCTTTATAAATCTTAAATTACGTCATAGTACGTTTATTGCCTTATTATCAATATACAATGATTTAATGTACATTGTTTTAGTGGTTCGAGGAAAAATAAATACAATGTTTTGAGTAATATGACAATTTATGTTAACGCTGATTCGTTTTATTTTTTAAAGTTATACCTCGATTTTTTGCTTTCAATTGTTGAACAAATTTTCAACTTAAATTTACAGTTAATACTCTAAACATATTTAAGTAAAATAAATATAAATTTCCTTAATAAACACTGTTAAATCTAAAATGTTCATATAATTCTGATCATATATACTTTATTTCAACATTTATTTACATCGTTATTTATCATGTTGTCGTAAATAAATTCGGTGCTGAGTTATATTATAATATGAATAGTATTTCTATGTGCAACTTGTAGCTTAAATACTATCTTTTTTAATTTTCAGTTACAATATGCTGTTCAATCATCCATCTACAAAATATTTAATTTTATTGTTCGCAATATTACAACAATACGTGAAAGCAAAACATCCTCAAATGTTCAATAATCCTGGCTATTTCAAGATTGGTGGTATGCTTTCTGATGGAGAAAATGAAGCTTTTTTTAACGAGACCATTGATGTAAGTTAAAAATGTGGGCTTTTTTATTTCTGTTAAATTAAATGGATCAAGTACTCCTATTATATGATAGAGTGGCTGATAAAGCGTTAACAGGTTTCACCCATTAAGTTATTAACAAGTAGTTAGAATCAGTAGCTAGAAACCATACAAGTTTTTAGCTGTATTACCGTTAAAAACCCGTTAATTTTTCATTTCACCTCAAATATACTTATTTTGGTATTTAAAATAAAATGAATGATCCTGGTAGAAAATTAGCTAGTAAGTCAGCTTGCTTAATAACAGAAAGTTATAACGTGTAGCTATAAATAAACTTCACGTTAACAAACCGTAAGCTACTAATAAGATTAATCAATGCTAATATAGTCCTAAAACCAATTTTTTTGTCCTTTTCATTTTTTGTCCTTTTAATTTTTATAACATGAAAAATATTATATTGTTCCGTAACCTTATTAACACTGTGACTATATATGAGCGATTCTCTGTGAAATCGACCGATGAAAATTAAAATTTTTTTCGAACCATATTAAATCACTTCAACTTGATGAAATACTGAATTTTTTCAGATTTTCTGCATCGATTATCTCTGAGCTATAAGGGGTCAAAGTTGGTAAAATCAGGTTTTTTTGCAATTTTTGCTGATTTTCAAAAATGCATACCTTCAAAGGGAAGCATTTTTGACTATAGACATGTATAGGAGATTTTCAAGAAAATTTTGTTTAGTTTTCAAAAAAAATACTTTAAAAGTCATATATATATGTGTGTTGCAACTGTGTTATAATACGTTTATGTCTTAATAGTAGCAAAAGTGAAAGTTCGCTCCGGACTGCGACTAGTAATACTAAAAAAAAAATACTAAGACAAAAAGTATTTTAAGATTTTTCTTAATTTCGCTTCGTTTCCAAGCAAAACATCGATAAACGTGTAGAATTTTAGCATAAAATTTATTATAAAGAGTCGACAATTTAATTGATTTTTAGCTTGGAAACGAAGCGAAATTAAAAAAACTCTCACTATTTAAATATATTTTTTTGAGATAGGAAATCCAAGTTTTTGGTTTTGACAAGTGATTTTTTTAGCTTATCAGAGTAGCACCATATAACTTTTACAATATTTTTTTTTGTAAACTAAACAAAATTTTCTTAAAAAACTTCTATCCATGTCTATAGTGAAAAATGCTTCCTTTCGAAGCTGTGCATTTTGAAAATCAGCAAAAAATTCAAAAAAATCTGATTTGACCAACTTTCACCTCAGAGATAATAGATGCAGAAAATCTGAAAAAATTCAGGGAAGTGTGTTTGATCAAGTTGAAGTGATTTAATATGGTTGGAAGAAAATTTTAATTTTGATCGGTCGATTTCACAGAGTATCCCACATATATAAGTCAACGATTCAATTAATACACTAAAATGTAGAATACCATATTTATAAATATTTGATTATATTTTATTATTTAAATTATTTTTATTATAAGTCACCTTTAATTTAAGTGATTGTCCTTGATAGTTGGACCTTTGTGACCGTAGTTAGTGTTCATAACCTTGTTCGTTGACTGCTTCGACATGAACTTTTACACTTACCGTAGGAATTCAGACCAACTAATGGGTCCAAAGATCTGAAACGAATTGGAAAATGTTTCAAATGCCTGGCATCCTCATTTAGAATCTACAGTTGGATACTTAGAATAATTTTGACAGTAAAACCTGATTTTTTATAGTTAATTTTCATACATTTTCTTATAAAAAAATTTTCTAAATATCCAAATGTAAATCCCTACATTTTTAATGAGAATGACAGGCATTTGAAACCTTTTCCAATTTTTTGTTCCGAAATTAAAACAATCTCTGCAAATTCATTGTAAAATTGTAACATTGTAAAATTGCAGTGCATAGAAGAGGACAAAAAGTTTAGTTTTAGCGTTATATTTGCATTGATTAATGACTTAGGCGCATCTTAATCATATTAGTAGCGTACGATCTGTTAACGCGAAGTTTATTTATAGTTACACATTTACAGCTTGATAGCTAACTTTTCTACCAGGGTTATCAATTTTACTTAAAATACTGAAATAAGTATGTTTAAGATTAAATGAAAAATTCACGGGTTTCTAGCCGAAAACCTGTTAAAAAGGTTAATGACTTCTGGCCTAATTTCTAGCTAGTTTTTGATGGAACCGGCGAATTTCCATTCGGTTTCCTGTTAACGTTTAAATAATAAAAAATAAATTCAAATAAGTTTAAAAAATAAATTATTTTAAAAATTACGTAAATAATTGCAATGGATTCAAAATTTTTTAAATTTGAAAATGATCACTTTACCTACAGTTTAGTATTTCTTTATGCATGATAAAAGCTTCAAAGAATTGGCCAAGTATAGTTCTTGAGAAAAATTCACATAGCAACAAAAAAAACTTATTTTGAAAAAAGCGCCATTAAGATTATCGATAGGACACTATACACATACCATTCAAATAAAATGAAAAAACTTATGGTCCTAGACTCTTAGAATCGTAAACAAAGGATCCCGCACGGAACATATGGGTTTGTGGCACCCTGTGAAATTGAATGGAAGTATGATATTTTAATCGATTATGACTTCCTGAACAAAAGTCGTAATGGGCGCAAAGATGGAAAATGGACAGATTTTGAGAAAAATACGATGAAAGATCGCGATTTTGCTTGAGGTTAGAGAGATAGAATGCTATATGTGTATCTATGTAAATAAATATATATAGATATATATACAAATAACTATAGGTATCTATATCGCGGCTTTTAAGTAAAGATACAGAAAGTAATATAATAGAACTACACATGTGCACTGAAATCCAGACTGGGATGCAAGTCATACAGGTCATCGATGACCGAGTCCAAGTAATAATGGAAATAAGAATTATTAATATGAAAAAAATATTGCGGACAGCCAAGTATACAAATGGAATTCCTTTCGGTACATCGCTACCAGGGTAAAGTCGTATAGACGACCAGAGTTCCCGATGATGAAGTCTAGGTGGTGCGCTTAGTAATTCTTCGTGCGCAGCGACCGCTTGAGGTGACGAGGTGATTTTCAGCTAATCCGAACAACAGCTACCGGGAAGGTGTATAGATAAACAGAGTCGCCGATTATGTACTCCAGGAGTTGTGCTCCGCAGGTTTTCGACAGAACCCAAGCACAAGATACGCATATGATATCTTGGCGAATAGGATCGCCGATTACGCACTTCAGGAGGTGCGTGCCATAGTTTTTCGTCAAAATGAGTGCACCAGGAGTGAGCAACGTGTCTAGATGAACAGGATTGCCGATTACGCATTCCAGGTGGTACGCTCCATAGCTTTTCGGTAGAACGTGTGCACCAGGGACCGGGAAAATATCTAGGTGAATAGGATCGCCGATAACGAACTTTAGGTGGTGCGCTCCATAGCTTTTCGGCAAAATGTGTGCACCAGGTGCCAGGAAGATAAAATATCCAAAAATGTATCTTTAACAGTATCCCAAAAACTTCGCATTTGTTGCGAAGAAATCCTTTAAGTATTCAAAAAGTACGTGGAAAATTATCGTGAAAAGTATTGCAACAAGTATTCTAAACCGGATCACGAGCACAATCCTAATAATAACCCAACCCAAAGAGTATCCCAAACTGTATCCGAAAAAATATCCCCCCCCCCCCACAATGTGTCGCAAAAAGTATCCCAAAAGGTATCCCAATAAGTATTCCACAAAGTATTCCGAAAAACATCTCAAAAAGTATCCCCAAAAGTATCGCAAAAAGTATCCCGATAAGTATCCCATAAAATATCTCAGAGTATCCCAAAAAATATCCCAAAAAGTATCCCAAAAGTATTCCAAATAGTATCCCCAAAAGTATCCCGTAATATATCTCAAAAAGTATCCCAAAAAGTATCCTAAAAAGTATCCCAAAAAGTATCCCAAAAAGTGTCGCAAAAAGTATCCCAAAAAGTATCCCAAAAAGTATCCCAAAACGTATCCCAAAAAGTATCCCATAAAATATCTCAGAGTATCCCAAAAAATATCCCAAATAGTATCCCAAATAGTATCTCCAAAAGTATCCCGTAATATATCTCAAAAAGTATCCCAAAAAGTATCCCCCAAAATATCCCAAAAACTATCGCAAAAAGTATCCCCAAAAATATCCCAAAAACTATCGCAAAAAGTATCGCAAAAAGTATCGCAAAAAGTACTCCCAGTCCAATAATATCCATAGTTTTTCGGTAAAACGTGTGCACCACATGCCAGAAAAGTGTCTATGTCAACAGGATTGCCGATTACGCACTCTAGGTGGTGCGCTCCGTAGCTATTCGATGCGCACCAGGTAAAATGGCGAGATAAAATGCAAGACTTTCTGGCAGACCTTTTGTGTCTTTGCAATTAGTCTCGCTTAAAATGCGAGATAAACTTGAATTATTGAACAAGTTAGTTTTGTCTATACAATTGGCAATGTGAAAATTCCATGACTAAATACGAGAATTTTAAACAGTCTAACACAATCCCTGCGATTATTTTGGCAGCAAAGTGAGATAAAATGCGAGAATATATCGCTACCCCGTACGAAGACTATGTTCTACCAAACTCGGAACGAAAAACATGACGAACGCTTAATCCCCGCGAAAAACATGTCCGGTCCACTCTCCCAGCGAAAAATATTTCAAATTGATATTCCCCGCGAAAAACATTTTAAGTCCGATTCTCCTAACGAAAAACATGTTAAGTCTAATTCTCCCAACGAAAAACATGTCAAGTCGGAATCTTCCAGGAAAAAACAAATTGGGGGTCTAAAAATTATGAAAAAAATTATTTATTTATTAATTATATATATATATATATATATATATGTGTGTGTGTGTGTATATATGTATATATGTATGTATGTATGTATGTATATATAATAAATAATTAATAAATAACTAATTTTTTTCATAATTTTTAGACCCCCAATTTTTTTTTCCTGGAAGATTCCGACTTGACATGTTTTTCGTTGGGAGAATTAGACTTAACATGTTTCTCGCAGGGATAATACTATCTGACATGTTTTTCGCAGGGATAATACAACTTGACATGTGCTTCGCTGGGAATCTTGATTTGACATATTTTTCGCTGGAAGCGCTGTTTTGATTTTTTTTCGCTGGGATTAGCGTTTAACATACTTTTCGTTCCGAGTTTGGTATAACATAGTCTTCGTACGAGGTAGCGATATATAACTATAAGTGCTTTTTTTCAAATTTTATTTGTTTCGATTTTTCTTCGATTAGTGAAGTACAATAAAGTCTATCTGAAAGTGTGCCTGAAGGTGAACATTTCTTCTCGCCCGCGTGGAGTACGGCCTTAGAAACTTGTCTACGTGTATACAGTTTCATATAACAGGTTACCCCTCCCCTTCATTCAGGCCACCCCTCCGATTTTTTTTAGACTTTTTAGGATACTTGTTTCGACACTTTTTGGGATATTATTGGGTTATGTTGGGATTACTTTTTGGGATACTTTTGGGGATACTTTTTGAGATATTTTACGGGATACTTTTTGGGATATTTTTGGGGCTACTTTTTGGGATACTTTTTAGCATACTTTTTGGGATACTTTTCAGAATACTTTCTGCGACAATTCCTGGGATACTTTTTGGGAGATTATTGGGGGTTTGGTTGGGATACTTTTTGGGATACTTTTTGAGATAAATTACGGGATACTTTTGGGGGGAAACTTTTTGGGATACTTTTTGGGATACTTTTTGAGATAAATTATGGGATACTTTTGGGGGGAAACTTTTTGGGATACTTTTGGGGGGAAACTTTTTGGGATATTTTTTGGGATACTTTTTGGAATACATTAGGGCGGAATACTTTTTGGGATACTTTTTGGAATACATTAGGGGGGATTACTTTTTGGGATACTTATTTCGATACTTTTTAGGATATTATTGGGTTGGGTTTGGATTACTTTTTGGGATACTTATCGGGATACTTTTTGGGATACTTTTTAGAACACTTTCAGCGATAATTCCTGGGATACTTTTTGGGAGATTATTAGGGGGGTTTGGTTGGGATACTTTTTAGGATCCTTTTTGAGATAAATTACGGGATACTTTTGGGGATACTTTTTGGGATACTTTTTGGGATACTGTTTGGGATACTTTGTGGGATACTTTTTGCGATAGTTTTTGGGATACTTTTTGGGATACTTTTTGGAATACATTAGAGGGGAATACTTTTTGGGATACTTATCGGGATACTTTTTGGGATACTTTTTAGAATACTTTCAGCGATAATTCCTGGGATACTTTTTGGGAGATTATTGGGGGGGTTGGGTTGGGTTTGGTTGGGATACTTTTTAGGATCCTTTTTGAGATAAATTACGGGATACTTTTGGGGATGCTTTTTGGGATATTTTTGGGATACTTTTTAACATATTTTTTGTGATACTTTTTGAGATATTTTACGGTGGATACTTTTGCGAATATTTTTCGGGATACTTTTGGAAATATTTTTTGGGATACTTTTTGAGATACCTTTCAAAATAATTTTTCAGTTATTTATTGAATTCTTTTTGGGATACTTTTTGGAATACATTAGGGGGAATACTTTTTAGGATACTTATTTCGACACTATTTGGGATATTATTGGGGTTGGTTTGGATTACTTTTCGGGATACTATTTGGGATACTTAGTGGGACACTTATCGGGATACTTTTTGCGATACTTTCAGGAATATTTTTTGGAATACATTTGGAGATACGTTTTGGGATACATTTTGAATACTGTTTAGAATACTTTCTGCGACAGTTCCTGGGATACTTTTTGGGGTATTATTGGTTTAGGTTGGGATTACTTTTTCGGATACTTTTTGGGATACTTTTGGGAATATTTTTTAGGATATTTTTTTGGAAAATTTTTGGGATACTTTTTGGGATACTTTTAGGGATAATATAGCGAATTTTTTTGGACTTTTTAGGATACTTGATTCGACACTTTTTGTGTTATGTTGGGATTACTTTTTGGGATACTTTTGGGGATACTTTTTGAGATATTTTACGGGATACTTTTTGGGATACTTTTTGGGATACCTTTTGGGATACTTTTTGGGATACTTTTTGGGATACTTTTTGGGATACTTTTTGGGATACTTTTTGGGATACTTTTTAGGATAACTTTCAAAATAGTTTTTCAGATACTTATTGAATTATTGTTGGGATACTTTTTGGAATACAATTGAGGGAATACTTTTTGGGATACTTATTTCGACACTATTTGAGTTTGGATTACTTTTTGGGATCCTATTTGGGATACTTTTTAGGATACTTTTTGAATACTGTTTAGAATAGTTTATTGGTTTAGGTTGGGATTACTTTTCGGAATACATTTTGGGATACTATTCAAAATAATTTTTTCATATATTAACTGAATGCTTTTTGGGATACTTATTGTGACAGTTTTTGGGATACTTTTAGGGATACTTTTACGAATATTTTTGGACTTTTTGGGATACTTGTTTGGACACTTTTTGGGGGTTATGTTGGGATTACTTTTTGGATACTTTTCGGAGTACTTTGTGGGATACTTATGGAAATACTTTTTGGGATACTTTTTGCGACATATTGTCTTTTGTACTTTGTTTGATACTTGAATAGTTTACCGACTACTGAAAAGTCTCGCACGCACTTTTTGCATCAATTTTGGACCAATCGCAGAGACAAAACTCATTTGCTGAAGAGTCTTAGACACCTTGTTGACTCCTGGTGCGCTCATGTTACCGAAAAGTTATGGAGCGCACAACCTGGCGTACGTACTCGGTGATCCTGTTCACCTAGACACCTTGTGGGTACATGGTTCATTCATTTTGCGAAAAACTATGTAACGCACCACCTGGAGTGCGTAATCAGCGACCGTCATCCTTCCTGGCACCTGGTGCACACGTTTTGCCGAAAAGCTATGGAGTGCACCAGCTGGAGTGCGTAATCGGCGATTCTGTTCGCTGAGACACCTTGTTGACTCCTGGTGCACTCATGTTACCGAAAAGTTATGGAGCGCACCACCTGGCGTGCGTACTCGGCGATCCTATTCACCTAGATACCTTGTGGGTACCTGGTGCACTCATTTTGCCGAAAAACTATATAACGCACCACCTAGATTGCGTAATCGGCGACCGTGATCCTCTGGATACCTTCCCGGCACCTGGTGCACACGTTTTGCCGAAAAACTATGGAGCGTACCACCTGAAGTGCGTAATCCGCGATCCTATTCATCTAGATACTTTCCCGGTCCCTGGTGCACACGTTTTACTGAAAATCTGTAGAGCGCACCACCTGGAGTGTGCAATCGGTAATCCTGTTCACCTAGACACCTTGTGGGTACCTGGTGCACTCATTTTACCGAAAAACTATGGAACGCACCATCTGGAGTGCGTAATCGGCGACCATGATCCTCTGGATACCTTCCCGACACCTGGTGCACACCTGGAGTGCGTAATCGGCAATCCTGTTTACCTAGACACCTTGCTCACTCCTGGTGCACTCATTTTGACGAAAAACTATGGCGCGCACCTCCTGAAGTGCGTAATCGGCGACCCTATTCGCCAAGATATCATGTGCGTATCTTGTGCTCGGGTTCTGTCGGAAACTTGCGGAGCACACCTTCTGGAGTGCATAATCAGCGACTCTGTTTACCTATACACCTTTCCGGTAGCTGTTGTTCGGATTAGCATCCCAATCTGGGTTGCAGTGCATATATGTAGTTCTATTATATTACTTTCTGTATCTTTACTTAAAAGCCGCGATATAGATACCTATAGTTATTTGTATATATACCTATAGTTATTTGTTTACATAGCTACATATATAGCATCCGATCTCTCTAACCTCAAGCAAAATCGCGATCTTTAATCGTGTTTTTTTCAAAGTCTGTCCATTTTCCATCTTTGCGCCCATTACGACTTTTGTTCAGGAAGTCATAATCTATTAAAATATCAATTTCATTCAATTTCACAGGGACCCACAAACCCATGTGTTCCGTGCGGGGTCCTTTGAATTATTTTTGAAATAATTTGCTTATAAAATACATAAAAAGACAATTTTATGAAGCTGAATAACTGTAATGATACCTTAAGCATGAATATTTCATTTTTTCTTCAGACTTTTGGATCATGATACATAGTACGTCGTAATGAAGTTCTTAATCTTAAAGTTCTTTTTAAATTAGAATCTATAAATATATATTTAAAAATTTTATTTCTTTTTGAAACCTATTATATTTTGTATCTTTCCCAATTATTTGCTTGCATTTATACAAGCATCACATATTTTATTTTATAATTGATTTATATAATAAGACTGACAAAAATAACTATTATATAATAACTCTAATTAAATAAAACGATACTTTAAAAACTATAATAACAAAAATGAGTTTGTTTATTATCAATTAGAAGAAAGACACCCTCTGTTGCGTAAAAATCAATTTAAAATTTGGAACATGGAATCATTTCTGAAACATAATATTCTATATTCTCGTGGTTTTTCATAATTTTATTTGTATTGTTAGTGATAATTAAATAAGTTGTTTTATTATCTGCAATTTTATTTTTTCTTACAGAATCTGAATTTTGCTTCACAATATGTAAATAAAGGAGTTACTTATGGACATGTAGTAATAGCGATGGATTCTAACCCTATTCGGACGGCTTTAAATGTTTGCAATTTTCTCATAGCTCAAAAAGTATATGCAATCATAGTGTCCCATCCTCCTGTTGGCGATTTATCACCTGCAGCTGTTTCATACACTAGTGGGTTTTATCACATTCCTGTAATTGGTATATCTTCCAGAGATTCTGCTTTTTCTGACAAGGTATAAAATAAATAAATATAAACCAAATTAAAAATTCGAAGTTTTGTAAAATCAATATTTTGTATTTCTGACTAAGTTGAAGTCAGAAATTCAATATTTTGAATTAATATTTTGAACGAATTTATCGATCTCTCCAAGGCAGTGTTTGGAAAAGGAGAAAGGGTTAAAACACTGAAAGGGTTGAAACACTTCCTCGGAGAGATCAATAAATCCGTTCAAAATATTAATTGACAACTACCGAGGTATAAAGTCAAATTAGATATAGTGCACGCACTTATCTAAATACATTCAGTATATTAAATTTACCACTTCAACCTAAGAATCGCAACTTCGTTTCTGATTTTCAGATTATAGTAGCATAAAATATCGTACAAAACTGGTACGTAAAGGTTTTTTTTACCAAACTCGTTGCAGCACTCGCCTTCAGCTCATGCCGCAACTTCTCATTTTGGAAATAAACCTTTTCCGTACCCGTTGCATAATATACTATTCATTCATGTCTTTACCGAAAAGAATAATTTCCTGAAAATTACAGGTTTCTATTGGAACTAAATTGTGAATATTTTAAAAGAAATTTTATAAGAAGTTTGTAAAATATTTGCTGAATATAAAGACATGAAAATTGCAAACATATGTATAATTATATTACGTTTTTTTCATAATATAGTATTACATTTATTTATATTCTAGAACATTCACGTTTCATTTCTTCGTACGGTACCACCGTATTCACATCAAGCTGATGTGTGGGTTGAATTGTTGAGATATTTTAATTATATGAAAGTTATATTTATACATAGTTCTGATACTGATGGACGCAGTTTATTAGGAAGATTTCAATCGACTTCCCAAATTCTTGAAGATGACATGGAAGTGAAAATTCAGGTATCTTTTTTAGCATAATACTTAAATATACATACAAGTTGCTCGTGTGTTTACAGTCTAGTCATGCCAATCCTACAGCGAATTCATTCTAGATCTCTAAGCAATACTTTGCCATTGATTCCAATGTACTGCTTTAATTTACAGGTTGAAAATGTTATTGAGTTTGAACCAGGGTTAAAAAACTTTAAAAATGAATTATTTGAATTAAAGGGTGCTCAATCAAGGGTTTATCTTATGTATGCATCGTAAGTAAATCCAATTTTTATTATACTGTTTTATTAAGGAGATGTCTTACCAAATGTTTCCAAATATATCCATATGGCGCTGCAGTTAGGTCACATAGCATGCAGTGTAGCACTCTACTTATATAGCTCTAAGGTATTTGATTTGTCGTAAGATGTACTCTAGAAAGCACATGATTTCCTAAAAATTAGAAACACGATGCGGCAGCATTCGACAGTCTAATGTGGCTAGGTACCTTTGCCTATCTAATATGGTGGCATAACTCACTCGCACTATACAGTGACATTGACAATTATACGCGATCACCATGGCTGCCGTCTCGTATCACCAATTTTTAATAAATTATGCGCTTTCGAGACTCCCATATAGCACGCAATACTCTGGGAATATTGCTAGAAGGTTATTTTGGTAGGTAAATTTTATTATTACCATTTTAATATTACACCGATTCCATCGGTATTCCGTTCCCACCCGTAGAAAGTAATGTTATAGTAATATTGTAGAAGGCTTATTAAATCTTCCTAAAATCATAATATTTTAAAATTTCTTTTTCAGATTTTTTGGTAGAAAATATCGGTACTTTGTAATAATACAGTAATATTGCAGTATTGAAACATCTGACCACCGATTACATTGTAGGAATATTGTGGTAAGGTTGTATAATCCCGCCAGAATATCAATGTACTCTGGAAATTTTTTCGGTTTTCATAGAAAAATTCCTTCAGAAAGCAAAATTACTGTAATATTGCTTTTGGATGAGATTTGTCAAGGAAAAACAATAAAAAATTTCATGAATATTTTAATATTCTTAGTGGATTATGCAACCTTATCACAATATTACTACAATGTAATCAGTGGTCAGATATTTCAAATTGGCCAACTTTTAAATATGTCAGCAATGTTGTGGTAGCATTTTGTAATACTTAGGATAAATAAATGACTTGATGCATCTTTTCGAGCTAATTAGATTTCTATGCCAACGTTTCTTCGGAGCTTACAAAGTATCTACAATGCTAACGCATCACAAACAGAAGTAAGGCTCAGGATATCAACAAGCTAATTTACATCACCAACGCACTACTAATCACAGTTCCGGTGTCGCTAGTTGGTGATGCGACACCGGCGGAGGGGAATTTTCCATCGAGCGATAGAAGCATTAAAAAACAATTATAATACTACTGCAATAATACTAAATTATTACGAAGTACCGATATTTTTTACTAACAAAACCGAAAAAAAATTTTAATCTATTATGGTTCTGGGAAGGTTTAATAAGCTTACTCAGTCGTGTTCTAGCACTTACGCGAGACAGATGCCAACACGTGTTTACGGATAGCACTGCGCGCTCGAACAACCAATTCATAGTATATGAATATCTGTCAAAATTAGGGCATCGACTCTAATCGATATGGTAATCGATATGGAGCCTTCACCAACTGAAATTTCCACGTTTACAATCAAGCTTCCACCAACAGAAACGTACTTAACCATCACCCAACGGAATAACTCACCAAAACGAAACGAAGGACTCATCATGGATTGCACTAATGACCTGAACTTGATCGAATATACGTGTGCAATAGGAGATATAGTAGAAAGTAAAAATGCGATTTCATCGTCAAGAATTGCCAATAATTGCATCTACATATATCTATCGAGTGAGGAGCTTGTCAACGAGGTAATTAGCAAGTATGAATAATTGAATAAGTAACTATCAATAACAAGAAGATAACAATAAGACTTTTACTCTCTAGATATAAGTGTATTATTTTTTCTAATGTACCGCCGGAAATACCAAATTCAGCTATAGAAAACATACTAGAGGAATTAAATGTAAAGCTCCGTTCAACAGTTATGACCCTAAAAGCTACAATATATATAGAGGGGTACGATCATGTCAAGTTTATGTAAAACCGGAGGATATTAAGACAATTCCCGAATTATTTAAAATTGTACATGGTGACGTAAATTATTTTATATTTGCAAGCGCACTCAAATGCTTCACCTGTAAGATCGAAGGTCATCACGCGAGAAATTATCCAGGCACAAAAGATCTACCGTCAAACACGAACATACAAATACAAATAAACAGTAAGACATACGATAAACTGAATGATACAACTGACGAACCGAGGAATCCCGCAGACCAGACCGATTCCTAAAACTACTCTTACCAAAATCTCTCTCTAATGCCAATTGAAAGACAGAAAACGTGATCCGGTTATAAAAGAGGATACTCACAAAGTGTCTCTACTACATCCACTGAAAGCAGCATTACCGAAAAAAACTAGCAAACTGAATTAAACCTACTAACTCCTGAAAAAAATATAGTAACTTCAGAATCTACCAATATCTTTAAAACACTAAAAAATAAAACAAAAAAAAGAAAATAAAGACAAAAAATGAAGAGCTAAAGCTCCAACTTGCACTAAAAGAACAAATATTACCGATCAAACAAATTATAGAAACCTTACCTCAAGACTTCATTCTTAATTACATCCTATTCCGAAGCTATATAGAAAATGATACAAATTCAGCTAATGTAATAGACGTTGTGACATGGTGGTCTGTACGACTCGAAGAAGATCGCTCACCTCATGACACTTATAAGGTCGATCGCGATATCGTATTTAATTTGTAATTTTGTAAACTTTTAGACACCCGAGATCGCGATCGTTGGTTGACTAGTTCACCTCGGCTGATGATCCTCTCGTACTCCTGGTCGCGAGCTAAAGAAAGGAAGGAGAAAGTACGCGAAATAAAGACACGCTCGATTAAAAACATAACTTAGTCATTTATTCAATAAGATCAATGAGCTAAGTGAATTATCACGGCGATACGCTCTTGGACGGGCGGTTCGCCTTCAGGCGAGCTCACTGTCTCTACACGCGTGGCCGGCTGTATAGCAGTCAATAGTTTGCAGTGATGACGGACGCAGATCACTCTACTTGTCTTTAAAAACTGCTTCAGCCCGTTTACTTGTTCGAATGTTGTCTCGTACCCTGTGAAAGCGCTCGCGAAAGAATACTTGTTAACCTCGAAAGACACACAGGGAAATTGCTCAGTTTGCTATCTCTGCTTCCTTCGAAGGCCCAATGAATACTGATTTTCGTCGTCGTTCGGCGTCTACACCGGTTCACTGCGTCTGTTTCTATCTCACTTGCACTCATACTCTTTCTCCTATTGATTAGAATTGATTACAATACGGCACGCTTACATGATTTTCTGCCGCTCGCACGCACGCTGTGAATCGAGCTGTAGCCCTCCGCTTCGTACCAATATCATTCACTCTACGGCACGGTGCCTCCACTCTCCCACAGTCTGGCTATATACACACATTCTCACGCTTACTCGCTCCATCCTTCTCTCACGTATCTCTGCACAGCTGGCTCGCTAAATGGCGGCGATCGCTCGCACGCGTTTGCCTCGTGGTTTCACGTTGCTCCGATACTCGTATCTTCCTTCTCTCTCTCTCGCTCTCGCTCGTTCATCGCTGCGCACTGTTCTGCCCTCTCTCTCTCTCTCTCTCTCTCTCTCTCTCTCTCTCTCTCTGTCTCTCTCTCTCGCTCTCACCTCGTATTATCGCGCTGCTGTTTCTCGGCGGCGGATGGTTAACAATGACGCGACGTTTCTCCTTTTCCTTTAAACCCTGTTCGAGCGGGCTGTCTACTGCTGATGACTGGCTGCATATTGCTCTGTAAACACCCCCGAATATAAGATATAATCATCTTATTTGTATGGTGTTCAGGCGAGCAAGTCATTGACGGGATCCCCGTCACAACGTAGCAAGTGACTATACCAACAATCTACAATCCCTGGCATGATGTGATGACCGAATTCTACCAACACTTAAACGGACCTGGAGAGACGCCTTACTAAGATCAAAAATAAATTGATACCAAACACAGACTAGATCGCTGACAATCCTACAAGTAGTAGTCAATGTACATCAGAATCAGAGTTAGATATATAAACAAGCCTATTAATATTAACAATGGAGCATATTATACAATGAAACTTAAATGGATACTACGCTCACCTTGACCAACTAAAAATATTAATACAGGAACTATGCTCAGCTGTAATTAGCCTACATGAAACTAATTTTAAAAAAGATCATTCCCCTACCCTAAAAGGATTTACCTGCTATGTTAAAAACCGAGAAAATACTACACATGCTAGTAGACGAGAAGCATTACTCATAAACAAAAAATACAAACATCGAAGCTGTAGCTGCCGAAATTTTGTTTAAAAGTAAAATAAGCCTATGTAGCATCTATCTACTGAACCGTTCTTAATTATGGGAGATTTTAATAGATATCACCCATTATGGGGATCTCATAGAGCAGATGCCAGAGGTAAAATAATCGAAAAACTGCTTGATGACGATCCAAGTATCACTATAATTAACAAAAATGAAAATACCCACTTCGATCTCTGTAATGGAAGCCTTTCAGCCATCGATCTGACGATAGCAAGTGTCAAGATAGCCCTAAATATAAAATGGTCCGAATTACCTGAGTTACATAATAGCGACCATTTCCCGATAAAAATAGCAATTTAACACCATAGTCAACTATTGAACAACCATTTTAAATTCCCTGCTGGGAAACTTAACAACGCCAATTGGGAAAAATATAAAGATATTATACAGTCCAAACATGAAACTACTGATACACAACATAGCTATCAAAAAATAAATGAAGAGATCCAAACATTTATAGACATTATCCATGAAGCAGCTAACATACCATTAAGCAAAAGAAAGGCAACTTATACGAAACCTCCGATTCCCTGGTGGAATGAAAAATGCAAAGCAGTCACGGCAGATAGTCACCATGCATTCAGAAATATAAAAAAAAAAATATAAAACCCAAGATAACCTAATTAATTATAAAAAATTGAGAGCATTCGCTAGGAAAACTATAATTCAAAGTAAACGAGAATCATCCACTAAGTATCTTGTATCACTAACTGGAAATTCACCGATAAAAGAGTGCTGGAATAAAATAAAGAGTATATCAGGTAAAACGTCCATTGCAAAAATAAATAGTCGAATAGATTCGTCTCAGACCACCAAGAAAACTCTAACCTATTCGCAGAAACTTATGCTAAAAACTCAAGTGATGATAAGTATAGTCCAGAATATATTATAAACAAGCAAAAATACGAGAAATGCGAAGAACTTTTAATAGATGACAGAGAAAACCGCTATAACTCACAGATGAACTTACCAATATCTCCCTAGAAGCTAGAGACTGTACTGAAGAATTGCAAAAACACAAGTCCAGGACAAAATATTTAATAAATTAATTGTAAGTTACTAGATATTGTCAAAAATCACCTACTTAAACTATACAATAAAATATGGATACAACAAGTTTTTCCTGACCAATAGCGAAATGCTCTAGTCATACTTACCTTAAAACCAGGCAAGAATAAATACAAATCCACCAGCTATCGACCTATATCCTTGACTTGTAAAATGTGAAAAATTCTTAAAAAAAAAAAAAATAAATATAAGATTACGCTGAGTTTTAGAAATAACTAATGCTATCTCGCAACATCAAAGCCGATTTCGACAATAGCACTCTGTCGGCCTGTCTCCCCAGTGGCGCCAGACACTTACCTTTAAGTATCAGAATCTTGCGACTCTTTTACCGAACTCGAGTATATAATATCCGAAGCCTTTATTAACAAAGAATACGTTATTGCTATACCTGCTATACTTATAGATATTGAAAAAGCATATGACATAGTATGGCAAAAAAATGTTATTAGCTCTCAAAAAACTGGGAATTAATAGCAATATTTATGACTATTAAAAACTTTCTAATGAATAGAAAAATCAAAATTAGACTAAACGCTGTCCTATCTATTCTTACCACTATCTAAAATGGCATACCCTAGGGCTCTGTACTAAGCGTAACGTTATTTTTATTAATAATAAACGTTATAATAAAACACATCCAAGCCACGATAAAAAGCCTATTATTCGCCTATTATTCGCCGACGACCTAACGTTAGTATGCAAAGGAAAAAATACAAAGACAATTACTGAGCTCTTGCAAAAATCATTCAATAGTTTAGAAAATTGGTTCCAACAATCCGGATTCAAGTTTTCGGCTGAAAAAACAGAATGTATTATATTCAAAAGAACCAATAAAAAGAGAATCAAATACTCACTTTTCCTTGGACATCGAGAACTCATATCCAAAAACTCGGTATAGCCTGCAAACAAAGATTGAAAATACTAAAAATAATAGCTAGCAAGAACTGGAGCGCAGACAAAAAGATACTGTTAACCGCCTATCAAGCACTTATCAGATCAAAACTAGATTACGGATCAATTGTGCACAGTTCAGCCAAAAAAAGTAACCTTAAAGTCGACCCGATTCAAAATGTGGCACTCCAAATTATCAGCGGCGCATTTAGAACTAGCCCCATAGCTAGCTTACAGTATGAAACAAGAGAAACTTTCCTCCAACAACGAAGAAAAATGCTAAGTCTAAGGTATACATATGCCATAAAATCAATCTCTGCAGTGTCTTCTTTCAAAAATGTATTTGCTAACAAATTCGTAAACAGTACAAAATATAACAAAAACTGCCCAAAATCCTTTTATAAAAGAGTAGATCAATATCTACAAGAATTGAAACTAAAACTGCCTAATATAGAGGAACCTAAACCAACCCAATATCCACCTTGGATAATCAAACCACTTTCAATGTTGCACCCCACCGGAAACCAAGAAATTCCGTACGGGCAAACTATACATTATATATATTACTACACGCATTAAAAACGAACAATATTAAATATATATTAAAGAAGAAAATTTTATAATAAAAATTTTACCCTTCGCTATAGTTAGCAAAACTAATCAAGAATTCCATGTACTGAGGATAGCATTGCAGATAATAAAAAGTAAGTGGCACATATACTCATGCATTAAAATCAACAATCTTTCTGCTGAAAACGCCATAAACAATAAATATACACTCAACAGTATCGTTAGAGAAATCCAGAAGCTTCAACACGAAATCCTCAAAAACGGTAAATCAATTTAATTCGTAGTAAAAAAAACAGCATACTCTCCAACGAAAAAATTGCAGAAGCGCAAATCTCTAAGACAAAAATAAATCCTACATATGAAGACAGATAAATATTTATCAATCACAGCATTAAAGAAGAATGGAATCAAATGTGGACAAATCGAAATAGTATAAGATTTCACCAAGAAGTCGATAATTTTTACAAATGTATACCGTATAACAATTTAAACCAAAAAGAATAAATTGTAATTACCCGACGAAAAATTGGCCATACCCAACTAACTTACTTACACCTTATAACCTAAAAAGATCCACCATATTGCGAAGAATGAAATACACAAATAACAGCAAAACATATCCTAACTGAATGCAAAAATCTAGAAAAATTCAATCCAAATCTCCCTCCTAACTTAAAAGAAATATTATTTGACCCAAAATACTACAATAGAATAATAAAGTTCCTAATCGATACAAAAATGGTGAATGAAATATAAAAATTAAATATATAAACCACTATGTATAAATAAACATTAATTTATTTTTTATACGTGTATTTATTTTTTTTTTATGTAACTCTATAATTTGTATTCATTACCACATGTAAAAGTTTTTTTTTTATTAATTATATGTAATTTTTATATATCTCTATATTATGTTTTATTATGTATATAATAACCCTGTAGTTGATGCGAATTTTTTAAATAATAAAAAAAAAGTTTACTACAATATTACTGTAATATTACTTCCCATGGGTGGGAACGGAATATCGAATCAGTGTAATGTTAAAACAGACATTATACATCGGAGCGATGTTGCCTGACCGAGTCCTGCTGGTACGTAATCTTCCCGCAACATAATATATCTTACTTTACTTATCAAAGTAACCTTCCAGATATATTCCTATAGTATTGAGTGCTGTATGGGGGTTTTCGGAAAAATCAAATTTTTTTAAACTGTAGCTAGAGCGTTACGTAGCCGTTTTTTCAATAAAATGACGTAGTGTTTAATAATTTTAGTTAGAAACTTATAATCCCGAGTACTTATACCACTTGACTGTAACACCATACATGTATATTTGGTAGCATTTGGTAAGACATTCCATTAAGTGAAATTTGATTTTAAGGAGGTTCTATTCCTACTGGCTATAGTCAAATGTATTCGCTTTTTTATTTGGGATTTATTTGTAAAATATACTTCACTAAAGAAACTATACAGATAAACTTACGTAAAATAATAATTGTACATTGTATTTACATAATTCTATTAATCCTAATTATTGAACAATCAAATGAAGTTACCGTGAAGTTCGATTGTAATTATATTCTATCTAGTTCGAAGATATTACCATGTAGTTCCACTTCGCCCCGCGAGATGTCACAACCTTTAGCGAACGCAAAAAATTTGGGGGGAAGCGGCGGTTGCTGCCGCCTCCCGCCATCATCCTTCTTCACATTCTTCAGAGGTGAAAGTCATTTAATTTAGGGTAGGGGTGTGAGGAGAAAACGAATATTATATTTGTAATATAGAGGGTGGGTTTGGTAATATCTTCGAACTAGATGGAATATAATTACAATCGAACTTTACGGTAAGTTCGTTTGATTGTTCAATTATATTCCATTTAGTTCTCAATATTACCATGTAGTTGTTTAGAGAAAATGTGATTCTTATTTTTAAAACAAAAACATATAAGTATTATGAATACTAATGCTTTATTAATTATTATAATTTTGATATAGAAATTAAAACAACTGGTAACTTCTACCATGATCACGATTGCTTTATAATAGCGGAACTCTCTTATTTTCTATCTTATGATAAGAAAAATAATAAATGAATCAATAATTACATTTCTTTCTACTTATGATTAGCTCTAATCACTGCCATTGCAACATTCTGCGAATCTAAAGGCACTATCGGTCTGTTATAAAATTTAGCAAATACTTCTGATCTAACTGACCAGCCCGCTGTGCGTTTAATCGTGTCTAGGTCAATTCCTGAGGCTCTTGCCGCAGATGTGGCTGCATGCCTTGTTGAGTGGGCAGTAAAAATACTGAGATCAATTCCGCTCGAGGCGAGGACCTTCTTAACCCATCTACTAATGGTTTGTGCCCCTACGTCCTTATGTGGACGTCTTGTCGCTACAATTAACCCTGTATCATCTACTCTTAATTCTTTAGATCTCTCTAAATAAGTCTTTAATGTCGTGGCAACGCAGTTCTTTGGAATTTCTCTACAGAAGGGGATTGATAGTAACGGTTGACAACGCCCTGGCGCTGACGTTTTGATACGATGAGTGATGTGAATGAGGATCCCATCAGCCGCGAAACTGACATTTTCTAACCTGATGCTAGTAATCGTCTGAGCTCTGTGAGCTGTACATAATATTAATAACATGACTGTCTTATACGTAAGGTCGGTAAAAGATATGTTCTTTGATGTGAAGGCAGTCCTGATATCGTTGCTGCGATCAGTGACAGAGATGCTGCTCTTGGGTGTGTTATTTTCCTACAAGGGGATAGAAGCAGGTTCATATGAGGACCTAATATTATCTATCTTATCACTAGTGATTTAAACAATGGGTACCACGGCTGGCTAGGTCAGTCGGGGACCACGATAATACCCGCAGCTTGTTCTCTTATTACCTTCGATAAAGATCTCGCAATTAAAGCAAATGGTGGGAAGGCGTAGAAGAAATAGGGTGACCAGTCTACCGTAAAGGCATCGACATCGATGGCTTGAGCATCAGGGAATCGAGAAAAATATCTCTTGCAATTGGTGTTATAACTATTTGCAAATATATCCACCTTAAGCTCTCCTAATTCTTCTACTATGTGACTAAAAGCTTCACTGCACAGTTCCCATTCTGTATCTAAATTGCTGACACAAGAGAGTGCATCAACTTCAATATTGTCCTTAGAGGATATGTAAGAAGCAAAAAGAAAATTGTTCCTCTCTTCAGCCCACTGCCAGATTTCTCTGGCCGATGAAGTTATTAATATAGGCAATGGTCGTGGTGTTGTCAACACGTAGAAGAATTTGTGCGTTGACAGGAATATTTGGTAGCTTTTTGATAGCGAGTAATATTGTGAGCAGTTCTTTATAATTAATATCGAATTTGGTCTGTTCTGCGGACCAGAAGCCCCGAATACTGTTGACACCATTTGTAGCTCCCCAACCTGAGTTGGAGGCGACAGTATAAATTGTCATGTCAAAAATAGTGGGTCTAATAGTCCTTACTCCATTAATTAAGCTCTTAGACCACCATAACAGATCACTCCGAATGAATTTCGGAATACTAATCTTTGCTGAATAGTCAAAATTATAATCTCTAATTTTTTGGTATACAACCAGCCGTAGTTTACTGCTGCACAAGAAGCTATCAATTTGCCGATTACTTTTGCATGATCTAAAATAGAACAATAAGATTTTCGTTGAAATTCCATTATTAGGTCCAGCAACCTATCCCTTTTCTTGCTTGGGAGTTCTATGGTAAAGTCTTTAGAATTTATTACAAACACTAAAAATTTACATCGCTGAGACGGAGTGAGACTACATTTGTTCTCGTTGATTACTAAACTAACGGAAACGAATAACTTACGCGCTGACTCTGAATAGGAAAGGCAAGTTTCTTTATCATCCGCAATAAAAATCATATCATCTAAGTAGATAACCATCAAGGTGCCTCTTGATCTTAATGCTTGCACCGGAGCCTTCATAATCTTGGTGAATACGTAAGGGGCTGTGCAGAGCCCGAAGGGTAAACATGTAAATTGGTAAATAGTACCATCACAACTGAAACGTAGATATTTTCTGCTAGCCTTGTGTATCTTTATCATAAAGAAAGCGTCTTGACGATAGATTGTGCACATATAACTATTTGCTGATATGAGATGAGTCAGCGAGCGAAGATCTTCATGTTTGAAGTGCTCTGTTCGAATATATTGATTTAAAATCTTTAAATTTAATATAAACCGATCAGTATTATCTTTTTTTGGAATTAAAAAGAACGAAGAAAGAAATTGATCCTGACAAGGCTTGCAAACTTCGATCGCACTTTTATCTAATAATTTATTGATCGCGATACGATACCTAGAATGGTCGGCCGCTGCTATGTTAACACTTACGTATGCCATTTGCTTCGGCTTCACCATAAATGGGATCTTATACCCCTTAATGGCCTCCCGAACGAATTCGTTCGAAGTTACGGCCGACTATTCGTCTACAAAAAGACTTAACCTCCCTGCTAATCTTAAGTTTACTTCTCCTGAGCCGGATTCTCGTCGTTCTTCTTCGTGTTGTTGAAGAAGTGTTGCTTGCTGCTGTATTGCTGCTTGCCTTGGCCCTTGTTCTGGTTTTGGCCTTGCTGCTGAGAGAAGGGCTTCTTCTGCTGCTGGCCCCTCCGAAAAAAAGGTTTCTTAGGAGCTGTGTTCTCCTTAGGCTTCTGGATATCCTGTGCCATTTTGGACAAGGCTTTGGATTCTTTGATGTGATCCGCCAGCTTGTTACCAAAAAGCTTGTCATCATTCTCTGTCTTTTTGATGAGCTCCGCTACCTGAGGGGTCAGGTTAGGTATGATCCAGCAAGTCTTTGCAGGTCGGCCATGTACGCATCTTTCTTGACGCTCTTAGGTACCATTGTGGCTGCAATCTCCGGATTCAGCTTCTTGGGCTCGAAACTCGGAACCCTAAATGCGGATTTAAGGTTAAACGAAAGGATCATGGCTAATAATATACCAATAGTAATGAGGAATATGTTATTATGAATGTAATAACATACACATGTACCTGCGGTATTCCTTCAAAAGTGAAGCCATTACTTTCTTGTTTAGGCCACTGTTGACCATGTTAATCCAGATATCGACTATCTGTGGATCGACGCTTCCTTCGCTTTCATCATCAGCATTAGCCTGTATGCCTACCATTTCTGCCACTTCGTTATCGAAGTGTTTAGGCGGCTCTGGCTTCGGAGGAATGTCCTCTGCGTCATTTCCAACTAGAGTGGAAGAATGCTTACATTAATGTATAGCACGTACGAGTCCCTCCTTCGAGGGCTCCGCGCAACTATGATGATAGAAGCGCAAATAATTATAGCTATTGCTATAGCATAAGTCGTACGGACTATGCTCAAAGGACTATAAAATACTGTCCGTAGAGGATTCATATTTTTATGTCATGTCTACACATAACGTAATTTATGGAAGATTAGTCTCGAAAAAGAGACAATGAGAAAACCGACCGATCTCAAGATGGCGGTTTTTTACAATGCAGCTCGTGTCGAAACAAAGAGCTAATACCTGGAAGTGTGTGTAATAAAAGGGGGGGGGGGACAAGCGAAGGACTTAGAAGGTACGCACTGCTTCACAGCGCCCGTATATATACCTTTATCGTCTCTAACCTCGTCGTCGTTGTCGAATGAGTCATCGGAATCATCGTCCGGAGTGTGTGGACTTCGTTAGAAAAACGGTGGTAGCTGCTCCATCTCTTTCTGCATTTTTGCAAATTTAGCCTGGAACGCCATCCACTTCTCGTAGTCCCTGGGTCCTGCCCGTCTCTTTGACATTGTGAAAGGAAAAACTATCGGAAACAATACACAACCGTCGACGTCTCGCTGCAGGTCTTGACGCTCGCGCAAAACAAAGCGATATGAAGAAGGATGATGGCGGGAGGCGGCAGCCGCTGCTTCCCCCCAAATTTTTTGCGTTCGCTAAAGGTTGTGACATCTCGCGGGGCGAAGTGGAACTACATGGTAATATTGAGAACTAGATAGAATATAATTTATATGAAACATCATATACCGTTGCTTATTTGACTAGTTTTTTGAGGTTAAATATATGAGTTTTGTTATCAATTGATATTTACTGTATCGCAAAATCTTTGAATAACATTTTTAAAGGACAAATAAGATTCCTTACGTGTTTCTTTTCAACTCCAATAAATTCTTCAATAAATAAAAAAATTTTCAATGTTTTTCAATAAGCAAATTAATGCAATTTTCTATAAGAGTTCATGTTAATTGATATAGACTAAAATATTTATATCGTCGCTTCTACTCTCTGCAGCCATCTAAAAATTTGAATGTATATTTCCATGAAATATATCAAGCTACACGAAGTTTCATTCACATCTTAATTTTGATTCTGTTACCGATAAAACCTCCTTAACCCCTTAAGAAACACATAATCGGAAAAATTAGCTTTTTTTTAATTTCAATTGTTTATAACTAATTATGTAGATAGAAATTTGGATTTGTCTACGAAGAAGATATGTTTTACAAAATATGAGAGTCCTACGAGAAAAGGTTTAGATAGTTTCTGGTTTAAAATGTTTCTGCTACAAACAAAAAACTGGAATAAATTTGGTGTCTCACATATGAGACATCGCCCCTTAAAGGGCCAATGGAATAATAGTCCAATTAAAAGTTTTTTTTGTAATTTTCTCTATGTGTACAACATCTAAGGGTAAAAATGACTTTCAAAGTACTTGAAACGCCATTCATGACCGTTGCTAGTTATGCTTTCACATGAGATATCTATTCATTACACAGCATTATTGTTTATATAAAATTTTTTTATAATATAATCGATATGGAGTACAAATCTATGTATACAAATATATTTTTGATAGGGCTGAAGATGCTGATATAATTTTTCAAAATGCCGCAGACCTTAATATGACAGGAGCTGGTCATGTATGGTTAGTAACAGAGCAAGCGTTGAGCTCTAAAAATGTACCAGAAGGTGTATTGGGGTTAAGACTAATCAATGTGACAAATGAAAAAAGTCACATCAAAGATAGCTTGTAAGTAAAATTTTAGTAATAATTTGTTATAAGTAAATTATAATTTTATAATATTATGCATCTTATTAACTTGTTATGCATCATGTCGTCGCTCCATACGAAGACTAGAACCGTTCAGATTTCGATCGAAAATTAATATGGTTTATTTTATTAATAAAGATTAGCATGGTTCAAATTATTCCCGCGAAGAGTAGCACAGTTCAGATTTGTTCTCGCCAAACTTTTGAAACGTGCTACTTTTTGCTGGAATAATCCGAACCGTGCTAATCTTCGTTAATAAAATAAGTGGTGTTAATTTACGATGGAAATCTGAATGGTCTTCGTATGGAGTGACGATGTGTAACACGCAATAAACATTACTATTTAACATTTTATGGTTTATTATATAAATATACGGGTAAGTCTCTGTAACATCAACCGATCAAAATTAAAATTTTTTCCAACCATATTAAATCACTTCAACTTGATGAAATACACTTCCCTGAATTTTTTCAGAATATTTGCATCTATTATCTCTCAGCTACAGAAGGTAAAAATTGGTAAAATCAGATTTTTTTGCATTTTTTGCTGATTTTTAAAAATCCATAACTTCTTAGGGAAGCATTTTTCACTATAGATATGAATAGGGGTTTTTAAGAAAATTTTGTCTAGTTTAAAAAAAAAATACTTTGAAAGTCATACACACACACACACACGCACACACACACACACATATATATATATATATATATATATATATATATATTTTGCAACTATGTTTAATACATTTATGTCTGAATAGTAGCAAAACTTTCACTTTTGCTACTAGAACAAGTAGAATTTTAGCATAAAATTTGTTATAAAAATTCGACATTTTTATCGATTTTCAGCTTGGAAACGAAGCGAAATTAAGAAAAATCTCAAGAATACTTTTGTCTTAGAATTTTCTTTACTATTTATATATATATTTTTTTGAGATAAAAAATCCAATTTTTTGGTTTTGACAAGTGATTTTTTTATTTTTAGCTTATCAGAGTAGCTCCATACTGAAAACGGTATCTGCAAAAATTTTTTGGTAGTTGTAGTCCGGAGGGAACTTTCACTTTTGCTACTATTAAGGCATAAATATATTATAAGATAGCTGCAACATGTACTTTTAAAGTATTTTTTTTAGACTAGACAAAATTTTCTTAAAAAACTCCTATCCATGTCTATACTGAAAAATACTGAGAAGCTATGAATTTTTGAAATTACAAAAAATGCAAAAAACCTGATTTTACCAACTTTGACCTCCTGTAGCAGAGATAATCGATCCAAAAAAACTGAAAAAATCCATGGAAGTGTATTTGATCAAGTTGAAGTGATTTAATATGGTTGGAAAAAATTTTAATTTTGAACATTCGATTTCACAGAGAATCACCCATATATATATATATATTATATACTTATAATTCTCTGTGAAATCGAATGATCAAAGTTTTTATATATATATATATATATCATTCTCCGTCACCCCCCCTCTGCATACTTCAATTTTTGAGATAAATTGACGGGGTTAAGGCCGTGTGGTGATTTTGAATTTTCCAAAATGGCGGACCTTTTTCATTAGTTAACGTAAAGTAATTGTCAAATTTTTTTGTTTTATTTCACTCGTTATGAAAAATCTATAAAATTTTTAATTCGATATATAATTTCAAGATGGCGCTTCCAAAATAACGGCTAAAATAAGAATTTATAGCATATCTTGGGTATCAAAATAGGGGTTTTTGGGTTCACTAATTACGAATTTCCCATTATTTTTACAAAATCTCAATATTGTTAAATGTTATTTTAAAAAATTACTTACCCCGTTTCATAGTAAAACACCTTTTGCGGTACATCGAATTTTAAGGATTCTCAAGTAGCACTATTCACCATTAAGAAAATTGAAACTATACTTTTATAGTTTACGATGTGTTCTTTTCGATAGTATATGGTCTAAATACTATCCGACGACCTGGGAAGCGCCAAATAAACTCAGTTTCTCCACAGTACCCTCTGGTATGCGACCGAAACACTCAGACTGTGGCTATGGTTTTATCTTTATTAATAAAAAACAAAGTTAATTAAAAAACTTAAGTTTTTTTCTTATTCCTTTAAATGGCGAAATACAAACTTTCTGTACTAATTTGTATATAGATTAGTGTATACACTATCTATCATGAATTTATCCCTCGGTATTCTTTGATATTTGTGTGAGAAGACTCTATCGATCTCTCCGAGGCAGTTTGTAGGGAAAAATGATTACACAATTTTTAGATAAGCTTGACAATATATTTCGTCCATTTGAGCGCAAATGGGTTAAGTCATCATCTTGGATTCGCCATCAGAAGTTTTTGTAAAAATAATGATGAATTCGTAATTAGTGATCCCAAAAACTTATTTTGATACCCAACATGTGCTATAATTACGTAAAAAGATATAATGTATGAAAATTCCCATTTTAGCTCGCCATCTCATTTGGAAGCGCCATCTTGAAATTATATATTGAATTAAAAATTTTATAGATTCTTCATAACGAGTGATACTAAATACATATAAGGCTGGAATTCATAGTCGACCCTCAGCCTCACCCTCAAACTCTTGAGGGGCCGTTACATGGAAGCCCGCATTTAAGAATGGTGTCCAGACTTCATCAGAAGTCTAGAATTAGAATCGCGCGAAAATTCGAATATTTCAATTTTTGCTAAAAAAAGTTACTAAAATAAATACAATAATTATTTTATATCTTTTAAATCAAAAGAAGAAAACTTGCTAGAACAAAAAGTTTTTCCATAAATTAAAAATATAAATAATCAATTAGACATTTTGAACGTTTTTAAAACCAAATCTCACAAATATACTGACGTTACTAACGTTTGCGAGCTACACGTTTTAAAAACATTTTAAAGCCATTTTATGCTATCAAAAACGTGAGGTTATCGCTTGAATTAAAACTATAAATCATTAATTACTTAAACTAATTTACATGAAATCACAATAAGTATATCTATAATTGTTTAATCATTTTTTAAATATTTCAAATTTGTATTATGAACAACAAGAAAATGATATAATCATAATATTACAAGTACTTCCTCTCGAGGTGAGGATTGTAATATAAGAATTAGAATCTATGCTTTTATTTTATGACCAGAAATCTCTATCTACATTTCAAGAGTACGCACTTTTTATAAATTTAATACGCATTTCAAAACTCGATTTACGTATACTACTATTAATCAAACGAATAACAAAATTTGGTTTCGTATGACGTGATGACGGTCACTCAGGGTCAGATAGGACAAGCTCTTACAATGACAGACTGTCTTTCTTAAATGCGGACTTCCATGTAACGGCCCCTCAAGAGTTTGAGGGTGAGGGTGAGGGTGAGGGTGAGGACTATGAATTCCAGCCTAATACACCCATAAAAGTAGTAAAAATTATATTAAAATATAACAAAAAAATTTGATAATTACTTTACGTTGGCTAATGAAAAAGTTCCGCCATTTTGGAAAATTCAAAATCGCCTGCATTAAAAACTAGAAGAGTTGACGAAAATTGTATGCCCAAACCCGTCATTTTATCTCAAAAATTTAATTATGTAGGGTGGGGGGGGGGGGTGATGATTTGACGGAGAATGCCCCATGTATATGGGTGATTCTCTGTGAGATCGACCGGCCGAAAAATAGACCTCACTATAACTCTGGGAATTTGTTCTAGAGGTTGCCACGAGTTACTCCAAATTTTTTCAGATTTTTTGAATTGATTATCTTAGAGTTACAGGGGGTCAAAGTTGATAAAATTAGTTTTTTGCATTTTGTGCTGATTTTCAAAAATTCATAGCTCCTCAGGGAAGCATTTATCACTATAGGGACATATAACAAATTTTTCTTAAAATTTTCTCAATTTAAAAAAAAAATACTTTTGAAATCATATATATATGTATTACAAGTCATATGTGTAATTTGAACCTTGAAATTCAAAATTTTCAAGGTACGACCCATCGGATCCCAACCAAAATTTTTGTAAAGATTGCTTATTTCATTAGAAAAGTTTCTACGTATGTCCCAA
This sequence comes from Philotrypesis tridentata, assembly GCA_018906965.1. Classification (NCBI taxonomy): domain Eukaryota; kingdom Metazoa; phylum Arthropoda; class Insecta; order Hymenoptera; family Pteromalidae; genus Philotrypesis; species Philotrypesis tridentata. The sequence goes on along the minus strand of JACCIB010000459.1, from coordinate 69,426 downwards.
CCCATCAGACTTGCTCTATTTCTTGCTAAAAATAAAGTTATTACTCATATTTTGCTACATTTGGCAAATAATGATCTACTTCCGCCTTTATAATTATAAATTCATCTGAATTAATCATAGTATGTATAGTAGATATATATAATATATAATGAGGTGATATTTCTCAATGTAATAGATAATAATTCTATACGTATAGCGACTAAAATCTTTTAACTTGTTTTGCCGGACCAACTAATTTGAATCACCTGTAACAAACAAAGAATAATTTATTTTAACACGAAGAATTGTGTTCTCTAATTTAAAGTTAATTGAATTAAAAATAATAAAAGTATACGTATCTGATGTTCAATGAGTCATTCACAGTATCTTCATATACACATGACTTTTGTCCAAGTGGACTTTTACACTTTAAACTTTCTCCAGGCTACAGCTCAGACACTGTTACACACGCGGACTACGAGTTTTAGAGGGTTTCAGTGCATTTTAAACAATATATTTTATTATAAATTATTGGTCCCGGCGCGTATGAGGTTAGGCAGCTGATAGCAGCAGCAGTAGAACTAAAGCTTCAGATTATACTCAACATAATAGCACGAAAGTGAGTTGGCGGCAGTTATACCCTGTATTAAGAATGAACAAAACAATGTATAGTTTCAACCATTATTCCATAATGTAAGAAATAAACAAAATCATCATAATAAATAAAACAATCAGCTAAATGCATTTAAATTCCACGCGCTTTCAAAATTGTCGCCGTCTAGTTCATACATATAGGCCATAACTGCTGCCAACCCACTTTTCGTGCTATTATGTTGAGTATAATCTGAAGCTTTAGTTCTACCTTCGAGCATATACACATAGAGGAAGCATGTTATATGGCAAGCGCGACGTTTTTAGCGGTATCCCCACTCTCTTTCACTCACTCTTTTCCGCGCACGTGATTGGCTAAGTGACTCCCCACCTATACCTATAAGACTTGAAGCCTGTATAGCCGGTAGCTTATATATATGTATAGAGGTATCGCCCGCTTAGCAATTGAAAAAACGATAATAAGGCTTAGTTAAGGTAAGTTAATTAGTATATCGAGTGATAACCCAATGAAACTTTTTTAAATCAATAATATATGCCTTTAATAATTCTTCAGTATAGTTTTATCAAAATTTACTGGCACAGAACACGTACAAACTAAACGAAATCATGTTTGCTTTTGCTTCATCTATTTTCTTAAATTCTAACTTTAACTCGCGGTATCTCGATGAGATTTTTATCATTATCATTCAAATTTTTATACAATTTTTGTCTGTCTATTCTTCGGGACGCAGGATAAGTCTGAAACCTTAAATATATTTTATAATCCATTGATGAATTTTTGAAAAAAATATATCTCGAAGATTTTTTTTCTCGAAGAATTTTCTTTCAGCTTCAAATATCAATTAGATTTTGTGTAACAGTATTGATAATATATTATTATTACACAGCGTTCGACAAAAAATACAAAATTTTCTTAATATTACCACCTAAAAATGTTTACTGACCTAAAATGATAAAAATAATTTCAACTTAGTGTGAGTAAGTGACGCTCTCGGACGGGCCCGAAGTTCAAAACTTTTTTTTACTACACCCTAAATAATAAATTTAAAGAACACTTATACAAATTCTTTAAACAATTGGTATAATTTCAGTTTTATTCTTGCGTTAATTTAGTGAGCACCAAATATACTCCTTCCAGACGGCTAACCGCCGTGCGGTGACGCGCAGTTTCGGAAGGGAGGGGATACCTATAAAACTCACGCGATTTTAACCCAGGATGCTTCCTCTATGTGTATATGCTCGAAGAGTTCTACTGCTGCTGCTATCAGCTGCCTAACCTCATACGCGCCGGGACCAATAATTTATAATAAAATATATTGTTTAAAATGCACTGAAACCCTCTAAAACTCGTAGTCCGCGTGTGTAACAGTGTCTGAGCTGTAGCCTGGAGAAAGTTTAAAGTGTAAAAGTCCACTTGGACAAAAGTCATGTGTATATGAAGATACTGTGAATGACTCTTTGAACATCAGATACGTATACTTTTATTATTTTTAATTCAATTAACTTTAAATTAGAGAACACAATTCTTCGTGTTAAAATAAATTATTCTTTGTTTGTTACAGGTGATTCAAATTAGTTGGTCCGGCAAAACAAGTTAAAAGATTTTAGTCGCTATACGTATAGAATTATTATCTATTACATTGAGAAATATCACCTCATTATATATTATATATATCTACTATACATACTATGATTAATTCAGATGAATTTATAATTATAAAGGCGGAAGTAGATCATTATTTGCCAAATGTAGCAAAATATGAGTAATAACTTTATTTTTAGCAAGAAATAGAGCAAGTCTGATGGGTTGGGACATACGTAGAAACTTTTCTAATGAAATAAGCAATCTTTACAAAAATTTTGGTTGGGATCCGATGGGTCGTACCTTGAAAATTTTGAATTTCAAGGTTCAAATTACACATATGACTTGTAATACATATATATATGATTTCAAAAGTATTTTTTTTTAAATTGAGAAAATTTTAAGAAAAATTTGTTATATGTCCCTATAGTGATAAATGCTTCCCTGAGGAGCTATGAATTTTTGAAAATCAGCACAAAATGCAAAAAAACTAATTTTATCAACTTTGACCCCCTGTAACTCTAAGATAATCAATTCAAAAAATCTGAAAAAATTTGAAGTAACTCGTGGCAACCTCTAGAACAAATTCCCAGAGTTATAGTGAGGTCTATTTTTCGGCCGGTCGATCTCACAGAGAATCACCCATTCACCCATATGTGTGTGTGTGTGTGTGTGTATATGAGTATATGTATATGAGTATATATATCCTTATTTATAAATCGTGTTTTCATTTGCGACTATATGAATTACAATAAATATATTACAAAATTTAAAAACAGATTTAAGTTAAAACAATATTTTTTGCAACTATATTTTAGATACGTACTTGTGTCAGCATTGCGAGAAATGAATGAAACAGAAAGCATCACAGAAGCACCTCATGATTGTGATAATTCTGGTTTGATTTGGGAAACGGGAAAGAAACTTTTTGAGTAAGTTTTTTTACTCTTATTTAATATCGATTTTTTAATGTATTGAATATTTGTAGTAATTAAACCAGTCACATAATGAATTATGTAACCCGCGTATACTGACAGATACTGATTTTCGTTTAAATTGTTCTCTCTAATGCCTGTATATTTTGATTACAAACTTTGTATACTGATAGATGATGCCGTGTGGCTGGCTAAATCTTAAATTTACTTCATTTATTATGTTTATTGAGATCAAAGCATTTTTGCTTCTCCAAGAGAAAGCTTTGTAACGGTGTAAATTTTGAAATTGAAAATTCTGATGATTATCCACGGTTCACGTGTTTTTCAGCGAGAAAATATATTTTAAAAAAATATATGTATGTATGTATGTATGTACGTGCTCAAAATTTGTCCAGACCATATCTCTGGAAGCAATCGATAGAATAAACTCAATTTTGTGTGCAGAATGATTGAATTCAAACTTAGATCCTATCAAAATTTAGAGACAATTGGTTACTATTTATCGCATTTTTTTTAGAATTTATACCAAATTTTTTTCGTAAAGTTAACTAAATATTATAAAGAGTCAGATATTCTTATGTAAAAAGACCTGCTCTTTCTGAATCTGAGGTCAGATGTGAACAATTTGGCACCAAACATTAAAGATGGCCGCGTAAACATATCTAAAGTACAAGTATCGACTGTGCACTTTTTCAAAAAAACGTTGTAACGGTGTAAATTATAAAATCGAAAATTGTTATTCATTTTAATGTTTTAACTGGTCCTGTTAGTTTTTTGTAACTCAAAATCAATTTCATATATTTTTAATTCTGAATAATTTGCAATAGTGAACAGTTAAAGGAACGTACTTTCTTTGAGAGAGCATACTGTTACTCAGTTAGCAGCGATTTTTTTACTGCCCCGTTAGTAATGATTAACCGTAGATATTAGACCTCCTTGTTTATTTTTTGATAATTTCTAAATAATTTCTAGTCATCGATTAACTAAGAGCGACGATGGCTCAATCGGTAGAAATCTAGAACTCCTGGGTTCAAGCCTGACTCTTGACAATTTTGGGGATACCTCTTTGTTTACATAAGTGTCTATACATCTACGCTCCAGTGATTCGAATTCCACTGTATATAGCGTGCATATGTCATTGTACATGAAACTGTAGGTTCCCATTATTCTGCCTGAGTACTTAAATAGTAGATTTAATGCACTAAAATTAAGCACTCACAAGCACAGGCAATGGAGAGTCATATAAGATTCGTATGAGGACTTGAAAAGGCTGTAAAAATAAAAAATAAATTGACTAAGAATTATCTAAACCCAGTGGCGCCTGAACGGACGCTTTTTCAACACACCTTTTTTAGCGATGAAATTAAACAGATAAATGCTTTCTTTAAAAAATTCAGCATTGTTAAGCGAAATTTCTCCTTTTTTCAGAATTATTCATGGTTTATCAATTATATGCAAGGCTTAATTTTTATGAACAATTTAGTTAAATAACATGAAACTATCACTGTTTTACTATTTTCAATCCGCTCTAGTACATGGAAATTTGACTGTGGATGTCAGAAGCAAATTTTTAACGCCCATGAATCCTAAACTTTGAGATCATAATTAGTCGGAATTAAATTAGAGATAGAGTTTTTCGAGTCTGCGTTAATACTCATTTTCGAGTTAACTTACCCCAAGAGAAGCTGTGATACTTCAAGTTTAAGATTTTACTCTATTCGCTAGTGAAAAAAGTAAATCAACTGTTTGAAAAATTGTAGAGAAAAAAGAAAATTTTGGCAATTATAAGTTTAGATCTCCACGCTAAGTTTTGTAATATAATCTATTAATTGATTTTCTCGTATTATAGTGCATGCATACAAAATCAAACATATTTTAAGCAGTATTTATCGTTCGAAAGGTATAGTTAAGGGGATTCGATAGTTACGAATGACCCGTCACTAACGGTACCATAGGAAAGTGCTGAGATTAAAAAATATAATGAATTACACAAATCAAAGAGATAGTTGCTATTCGTCTCGGTATTACCGATTATTTAGTAACATATATATATATGGGTGATTCTCTGTGAAATCGACCGATCAAAACTTAAATTTTTTTAACAGAATTTCTCGTCTATACATTTCTCGTGATATTTTTAACACATAGTTTATTGAATTATAATTATAAATTTTTGTCAAAACATATTTTCATTGGAAACCACCACGCAACATGGCGATGCGCGCTTGAGCTTGGAGCGCGGTGAAAGGAGCGACTCTAACACCACTCGGCGCGGGGACGGAGCTCCTGCTTGCGGCGGCACCTCGTTGGCGCTGTTGTGTGAGCCCCCACGTATGATCCATTAACATTAGAAATTCACTTCCCGTGATCCACAGTATCCGATTTTCATGTGCTATAGTGATTTTAATACAGGAAAAACAGTGAAAATTTCGTATTTTTTTAAAAATATATTTATATAATTTAAAGTTTATAGCAATTCCTACTTGCATATATTTAAAAAAACAATACCAAATTTTGAATGTAGAATAAATTTTGCGCAAGAACATATTTATCTGAACCTTTTAAGGAAGTATTTACCTGCTCAATTTTATGGCTGGAAACATCCGTTTAGGCGCTAATGGGTTAAGCCTTTAACGTGAGTTCTCACGCTAGTTTTTTGAGATCTCATCTGAGACTTCACCTTTAAAGACAAACAATTTATTGCTGAATTTTAGAAAAATGATTGAATTCATTCCAACTGTAACTCCCTAAAATATTTAAACAGATTATCATAAATATTGATTTTAAATACAATTTATTTAACACAAGAAATTGATCGGGATTATTAGATCGAAAGTAACTTACTTTATCAACACGTAGTGTGTGGATAAAGCAAAATATATAACATTTATTCTGTGTATTTATGTAGAATTTTCAAGAATTTACAATATCTTTTAGCCTTATTTTATTTTATTTATATTATTTTATTTTTTTACTAATATTTTGTTTATTATTATGCAAATGTATGAATTAATTATTTAAAAGAAACATCTTAAATTTTCATTTTAGGTACGTTAGGCAGCAAACTCTTGAAAATGGAGCTACTGGTCGAGTAGCGTTTGATGATAATGGCGATCGAATTTATGCAGAATATGATGTAGTAAATGTAAAATCCAATAATAAATTTGTTTCTGTTGGACGATATTATTATTCTGCAGTAAGTATAATTGTTTCATAACAGTAAAAAAATTGAACAGCGCGTATATATCGTTTTAATAATGGATTGTTCGAATTTCCATTATTTTTCCTCGTATATTGTATATATCACCACAGCACCGAAATCACGCAATTCTTTCCAGGCGCTTGAGAGAAATTGTATTACTTTTGGCACTGAGTGAGCGAAATGTGATTCATTGAATATTAGTCCGGGAGCCCTGGCATTTTGTCGTGCACTTTCTTCAAAAGATTTTTTAACAGTCAAAATTTGTTTGTGGTAACCTACTGAAAGTAACCCTAAATTCTCGACTTCGGACCTGATCGGGAACATTGTTATTATTGCAAAATAAACTTCAAAAAAGCACTTTCTTTTAGTTTTCCGCGAATAACGTTTTTGTAACGCATTTTATGCAAAAAAAGGTAGAGAGGAAAGTTGTTTAGAATTGAATTTCCAATCAGACACATGTATTCCCGAATGCAAAATTAACTTTTTTCATCGCTAAATTGTTAAACAAAAAAAAACTTTTTCCAAATTTTCACATTGCCACAGTTTTTTCATAAAAAAGATCTTTTTCGTCGGATAAGCTCTCAATGATGACTTTTAGTACAAACAATCTAAAAATCGCTGCCCGATCCGTATATCTCAAAATGGCGTCCTATTGCAAAATTATTTACCCGAAAATTTCAAATTCATTTCAAATTTGCCCATGGAACGATAAACAGATCCAACTGCGCTTAATCGATAGCTTTTGATGTACTTAATAAATGCTAAAAAGGAATTTTCTTAAAATTAATATTTAACAACATTTTTAGCAATAAATAGAATGAAAATTATGTTATTAATTATGAAAATTTAATTAACATGACGTGAAAGTTGAGGCAAAAACACATAAAATTAAAAAAAAAAGCATTAACGTAGGACCTTTGGTTTACTTTTTAAACCATTTTCTCCACTTGACGCTATGAATAAGCGCGTATATGTGTGTATGTGTATGTGTGCCTCGCGCTCGTATACACATACGATTTTAAAAACGTTACACATGCGTAAATATATATATAGAAATAAGTATGTTATCCTATGAAAATCGATTAAATTCAATGCTAGTGTAAAAAGTTTTACATAACGCGAAGCGATAACTTATAGTTGAAAAACATTTTATCGACATTAATTCCTTAATTTGGTTTAATGCAGAAATCGTAAGCAAACACTATCCTTGTACTGAGCTTTTAAAATTAATATACACACTTATATATACAAAATATGAATACATTATGTAGTACTGCTTTTACAGAAAACATGAAATTTTCTTATGTTTGTATGGCACTTATAAAAATTTAATTAACATGACGTGAAAATTGAGGCAAAAACACATAAAATTAAAAAAAGCATTGACGTAGGACCTTTGGTTGCCGAGAAATTAAATTTAAAGCTATCGATTAAGCGCAGTTGGATCTGTTTATCATTCCATGGGCAAATTTGAAATAAATTTGAAATTTTCGGGTAAATAATTTTGCAATAGGACGCCATTTTGAGATATACGGATCGGGCAACGATTTTTAGATTGTTTGTACTAAAAGTCATCATTGAGAGCTTATCCGACGAAAAAGATCTTTTTTTTGAAAAAACTGTGGCAATGTGAAAATTTGGAAAAAGTTTTTTTTTGTTTAACAATTTAGCGATGAAAAAAGTTAATTTTGCATTCGGGAATACATGTGTCTGATTGGAAATTCAATTCTAAACAACTTTCCTCTTTACCTTTTTTTGCATAAAATGCGTTACAAAAACGTTATTCGCGGAAAACTAAAAAAAAGTGCTTTTTTGAAGTTTATTTTGCAATAATAACAATGTTCCCGATCAGGTCCGAAGTCGAGAATTTAGGGTTACTTTCAGTAGGTTACCACAAACAAATTTTGACTGTTAAAAAATCTTTTGAAGAAAGTGCACGACAAAATGCCAGGGCTCCCGGACTATTAGTACAATAATACTTATCCATTATATTTCATACATGTTGTAATTGTAAGATGTCAAAATTATTATCTATGCTACTATATCCATTAAGGTCCAAAAGCGCCTTAAATTTTTATAAATATTTTTTCTCGTATTATTATATTTAAAAAAAATCACGAATATGACATTTGACGTAAAATTGTAGGCTCTTTCAGAATATGAAATCAAAATTCAGCTAACATTAATGCGTAATAAAGTTACAAACTATTTTTTTACAAAAAATTTTTTGTTACTCTCAAGCGCTAATCTCACAATGCCGAAATGATCTTATGGCACGAAAAGCGTGGCAGCGGACTTAGGGTAGACAGATGCTATAAAATAGTATACGATATCCTTGTCTCAAATCGTGGTTCCTGGCACAACCCAAACCCCACTCGCTAAGTCTGTAGACTCATACATGTCGAACCATAAAGTACTACTTAGGCCACTTGTATTGTATACCTTTTTAAAAAAGTAATATATTTCATCGTGAAGCATTTAATACGTGATTCTGAGCAAATCTGATTATGTTTATCCTGATTCATAGTTCATAATTAATATATTGAGCCCAAAATATAACCCAAATCGCGCGCTGAATTTCTTGAGTACTATTAAATGACATGATTTTGACATTTTATTTATATATAAATATTTATATATAAGCTTTAAATAATAGTAAATAATTATATAACAGAGGGTAACTGATATTTAACTTCTACACGGAGAGAAAAATTATGGAATTTGAAAATTGAGCTTGAATCTTTAAAAGCGTTCACGGTTCGCCGCTGTGTCAACGAATACAAGCTCAACGCACGGCTCACACGGTTTGAAACTGTGCGAGTCCTTGGATCGAGAATAACAAGTATCACCTGACTAAACAGCCGAATCCCGACCCAACGATTTGCACAGTTTCGTTGACATATTGGCGAACTTCCAAAAAAGAATATGCGCGGAGAGAAAAAATTATTTTTCTCTCCGCGCATACGTATTTGCGATCTGACTTTTCATCATTTTGATTTTTATACTTTTTGTTACTAGCAAATTAGCTGTATTTTCACTTGCTATATTGTAGTGCGAAATTTTTGTTTTTGAATTCTTTAGCTTCGTTGAACTTCAAGTATAAGAATTATTATTGTGATATTGTTTTTGGCTAAATGTACTTGTGAGCAATAATAGCATTCAAAACAAGTATTAAGACAAATTAAATACTATTTTATTTTTAGGAATCAAGTAAAATGAAGTTATTCGTAAATGATTCCATTATCATTTGGCCAGGAAAAGTAAAAAATAAGCCAGAGGGATTTCTCATACCAACACATTTGAAAGTTTTAACCGTTGAAGAAAAACCGTTTGTATACGTTAGAAAAGCGGTTGGATTAAAATGCGAACCAGAGGAAGTTGCTTGTCCAAATTATGAATCCCAAAAAGAATCGTCAGGTAACCAAATTAGTAACAACTAGTAATACAAAGCCCACTTTGCTCGCGTATTTTAAAATTTATTGTCATTTATTAGTATTTTTTATTTTTTGTTAAAAATATCTCGCAGCATCCCGATCATCTATACCCCATATCGAGATGACACCTCCCGGGAGATCCCTGAACCATTTCCTAACTCCACTACATACGTGACAAAATAAAAATTTTCCCAAAAATGATTTTTTTTCAAATATATCTCGCAGCATCCCGATCATCTGGACCCCATCTCGTGATGGCATCTTAAGAGAGACTCCTGGACCATTCCTTAACTCCACCATATACACAAAAAAACAAAAATTTCCCTAGAAATCATTTTTTTGCGAAATATATCTCGCAGTGTCATGATCATCTGGACCGTTTACGTTTAAAAAAAGTTTGTATTTATTACAAAAAAAACTAATCATGATTGGGATTTTGTTTTTTAGATACTGTGGAAATGAACTGCTGTAGAGGGTATTGCGTGGACTTATTAAAAGAACTCTCTAAAACTATTAATTTTACATACAGTTTATCTCTGTCGCCTGATGGTCAATTCGGAAATTATATATACAAAAATAATAGTAAGGAGATTCTATCAATACATAATGTAATAGATTATGTATAATATCCTTTGTTATAAATTGACGGTGACTAGATTATTTCTTTGGGCTAGTAATTCTTGCTTTCTAAAAAAAAGAGAAAAGCTTGTAACGGCGAAAATTATGAAATTCAAAATTTTTGTATGTTTTATGAAAATTTTCAATATGATTTCAATTTTTTTAAAGACATTGAATCGAAAAATACCATTTTTGAAAAATATATTCATGTATATATATATATATATAAATACGTGAGTACATACGTATATACATGTATATATGTACATATGTATATATATGTATATACATATATAAGTACGTGAGTACATATGTATATACATGCACCAAGTTTGGATCTGCAGTAATTCTTAAATGCATTAACAGAACTAATTAAAATTTTGCATACATATTGAGTACATCTCACCTTAGATTTTGAATTTTAGATTTTGGAATAAATCGACTAATCTTTTTTTATACATTTCTAATGAAGTTTGATTTAAAAAAATTCTTTTCATTTTCTCGATATTAGTTCAAGTTGCAATAAATTTTTAATGAAAATAAAATTGTTTCATGCTTAATAAAAAAATTTATTTGAAACGAAGTCTATTATTATGCAGGTACAGCTAAAAAGGAGTGGACGGGTCTTATTGGAGAAATTGTGAATGAAAGAGCTGACATGATCGTAGCACCACTAACAATTAATCCTGAAAGAGCAGAATTTATTGAATTCAGTAAACCATTTAAATATCAGGGTATCACCATTTTAGAAAAAAAGGTAAAATATATTCATATCTCTTAGTATTAATAAGATAAAGGGCTTTAGATGTATACTATGATTTTTTCTTTCAAATTACCATGAACAGTTTAGAAGTTGAGGGACCGTCCTATGCTTCTATAAAAGTAGTGCTCAATTTTATATTCCATTCTTACATTTTTGTGCATATTCTACTTGTGGTAAAACCTTCTATAATATTATTTTATATACACATTCTACACACTATTTTTGCGGAAATCTGTTTTTTATAACATGAACATTTTTACATACCTAGCACCTGGAGGTAATAACCCCCCCCCCCCCCACCTAGGAACTAACTCTTTACCTATCACCTGGACCTATTAACTTCAACTATTATGATTACACCACGATCTATCACCTACAATCATGACCTCCATCTGCCACCCATCACTTCCAATCATCACCTCTACTCTCCATCTATCACCTCCATCCTTCATCTATCACCCATGATCTCCACTTTTCCCTCCATACTTATCCTCCATCCATGCCCTGCACCCTCTTCCTCCATTCACGATCTTCATCTATCACCTCCATTCTCGACCCACGACCTTCACCTATCATCTCTGTTCTCCACATATCACTTCCATTCATGATCTTCACCTTCTACCTGTCACCAACATCCATGGCTTCCATTCGCCATCTATCGTCAATTAAATAACCTGTTCCCTTCGCTAAAGAGTGATCATGGCTCAATCCGCAGACCATCGGGCTAAAAATCCAGAGGTACTTTGTTCAAGCCTGACTCTTGACGATTTTCGGGACACCTCATCGTTTACATAAGTGTCTATACATCTGAGCTCCACTGGATCGAATTCCACTATACACAACGTCTATATTTCACTGTATATAAAACTGTAGGTCCCCATTACTCTACATGATTACTTAAAAATAGTGGATTCAATGCACTGAAATTAAGTACGCTCAAGTCCAGGCAATGCAGAGCCATGTAAAACTCGTATGAGGACTTGAAAAGACTGTAAAAATAAAATTAATTTGTTCGTTTCACGAATTATCTCGACTCGATTGACAAAACTTATTACAGCACCTGCCTTCTGCTTATATTGTGATCTCTCGTTTAATAAATAAATTCTTTGTATAACAATTGCATAATAAACTACTTTATCATATTTTAAGCATAAATCAAAATTGGAAATATTTATTAATTACAGCCTTCCCGATCTTCGACTTTAGTATCATTTCTTCAACCGTTTAGTAATACACTATGGATTCTAGTTATGGTATCCGTACATGTTGTAGCTCTAGTTCTGTATCTTTTAGACAGATTTTCTCCTTTTGGAAGGTTTAAGTTAGCAAATACAGATGGGACAGAAGAAGATGCTCTAAACTTATCCAGTGCTATATGGTTTGCGTGGGGAGTTTTACTAAACAGTGGCATCGGAGAGGGTACGTCAATTTACCACATTTGAGAGAATGTCAGAGAAGTGGTAAATAGATACTGCTGGAATATCTAGTTGGCGCTAACGCCAGGTACTGAAAACAAGATTCTCTGTTTAAAACTTAGAAAGTATACAAAAAATTATGGTTTTTCAGATTAGAGATCAGAGCACCCTTGCTGTGTTTATTAGGCAGCTTATTAACATGCCTATTAATCACCATCAAAAGTGCATACTTTTTTTACAAAAGTCTTGCAAAACAAATTGTACAATTTGAATACATATACTTATTTATTACAAGACTTTTCTAAAAAATTCATTATTTTGAGCATCAAGTAAACTTGATCATTACCTAATAAATCTAACAAGGGCGCTTTGATATCAAATAATCTGACAAGCCATTAATTTTAAGTATTAATTTATTTTTTATTTTTTATTTATTTTTAAGTATTCATTTTAAGGTAGTTCAAACTCCCAATCGTTCTCATCGGATTCGTTCGACAGTATAGGACTGAGCACATGAGCAAATAAAAACAGAGATTGACCACTACTGACGCATTCACACCATAAAAGCGCATCCGTGAGACGTCCATGTAAACAAACACATTTCCTTCTTCACGGATTTCGTGCAGAATAGAGAAAATAGTCAATTTTGCATAACAGTTACTCGGAAACTAAACGGAGAATCATTATCAAACTTTTTTTATTCAGTTTTAAATAATGTCAAATATTATGAGTTCATTTTTCTTTTAAATCGTAACAGCCATTCTTTCGCAATCAAATAAAATGTTGCTTATTTCATGTAGTATACAAGACTCGCATGTTAAATTTGAAACTTTCAAGTATAATATCTCGACTTTGGCACGGGCAAATGAGCTAAAAATTTTCATATGCACCCTTATTATCGTAATAAACATGTATACGAAATTTCGTGAAAATCCTAAGAAAATGGTTTTTAGGATGAACTACCTTAATGTCTTAGGACAATCTTAATTTCAGTGTCTGTTTACTGCTCCTCCGACATCTCCTGAATAAACGATTTATAATACGTGTATTATTATACCATGTTTTATAGTCGTAAGTTCGTTATTATATTTTCCGCATGATACGTATACGTATGACGCTATAATACATTCCAATACGGAGTGGACTCACGCATTCATTTGTACATAATTCTTTGTTAAAGGTGCAAAATGCTTTTTTGCTAAACATTCTTATTTTGAATTTTCTTATGTTTAAATTATAGGTACTCCCCGTAGTTTCTCGGCACGAGTTTTGGGTATGGTTTGGGCTGGATTTGCAATGATAATAGTAGCTTCATATACTGCAAATTTAGCTGCATTCCTTGTGCTTGAGCGACCAAAAACCAAACTTACCGGTATTAATGACGCCAGGGTAAGTACTGGAGAAATTTACCTTCAATTTTTTTTAGCAATTATGACATTGTATTGATTTTAATATTCATTTAAGTTTGAAAAATATATACTTTTCCCTTTGTTACGAATTATATAAATTCGGTAAGGATATGTTAAGCGATTCATTTTCATCCTTAGAATATACTCAAAATTTTTGACAATGTTTGTAAGTTTTTAAATTTTTCTTAAAATTTATTTTACCGTGGGAGAGCCCAGCTAGTTAAAGTTTATAAGGTCGATGACCAGTGTCTTGACAGTGTTCAGATCGTCTCCGACTTGGAAATCCTTATCAACCGGGGTCTAACTTGGAATAGTCATGTGATTGGTGTAGTGGTTAAGATTCATCGTGCCTTCGGTTTTGTTAGGTGTACCACAGCTTATTTCAGGAATATGGAGTCTATTTTTTACCTTTTTCGTACTTTAGTGCTGCGACACTTAACTTACTATTTGATGTTGTTATCTCTGCACACTCAGTGTGATCGTCGTCTTTTGGAATCAGTAAACGCTTCTTTGCCTTTTTACCGGTTATAAGTATGGTCCATGAATGAGTTGACTTAGTCTCTCTTCTGTTCTTAAAAACCATTTATTGCTTGATTATGTTTTTATGTAGAAGGATTTTATTTCATGAATTTATATTGAAAATAATGCGAGAGCATTAATGTAATTTGATAGAAATAACGATATTTTTAATGTGTTAACATTGAATTGAATACAAAAATTAATTAAATTTCATGATAATCAACATAAATACTTTATTTTGATACATATATGTTAATTTTAATGCACAAGACACAAGAATGTACATTAAAATCTATGATATTTTTGACAGTGTTGTGTGATTACATTGTTGCCAAGTTAACACCTAGAGAGTATCTTTACCTATTTAGGAGTGTCAGAGTCCTAGAGAATTCGACTAGTAGATGCTTCGACTGAGTTGAATCTGGTCACCTATTTAATTCGACCTTTTTGCGTCTCATTTGGCAGTGAAATGCCTTTCCGCCATAGGGGGAACTTATTAAATTTTCGGTTAATTTTATTTAGTTTTCTTTAGGTTTTAAATATTTGCAAATGACACAAATTATTCAAATGCTTCTTTTATTTTATTTGTAAATTAATCTTATTTTCATTTTGCTGCATTTGACGACTTATAGCTGAATTACCTGCATTAAGGTAGTTCATGACCCCAATAGTTCTCGTCCGATTAGTTCGACAGTATGAGACTTTGAGTATGTAAGCAAATGAAAACAAAGTTCGTATGAGTTTCTAATGGCGCTTTCTCGAAATTTCCCTCAATACTTCCCCCGCATTTTTTTACAATGTGGCCTTCCATTTTGCATACGAAGCATTTGAGCTGATCCTTCTAAGGTAAACATAGTACATAATATCTTCATGTGTTATTTTTAGTAGATCCGGTAATTTTTGAACATCGTTGGCGTCGATGTAGGTTTAATTTCTTAAACTTAGCACATGTGAAAATTCTTCTTCCGTTAGAGAGGCTTTTAGTGTAGAAATGGGCATATGCTCAGACATTCTAAAATATCCTCTAGCACGTGAAATTGGTGGAGGTACGTTTGAGAAAATTATTCTTTGGTGCTTAGCACTGAGTGGTCTAATAGTAATTTGCTTATCTTGTATCTGCAAGTGTTTAAGTAATCTCTGCTATTATTTCTTTAATGTCTACAGCACATATATAATCTGTTAAACTAAGTCCTTCCTTACAATCCAAAATCAAGCCTTGATCACGTTTTGGGAATTCATTTTGAACGATTGAAACGTATGATAACTTAGGAACTTTGCATGAAAAAACTTTTGAAGCACTTTGTGACATTTAAGTTGTGATCTTTTGGGACATTTTTGTAACGTTTTTGCACTCGCGAGAACGCTGATTATCTATGGCTTGAAGCATTTGTAAACATACGTGAAGGAAAATAAACGTTAAAAATATTTATAATTGATCCGTTATGAAGCAATAATAATAACCTATATTAGAAAAATTTTATTAGAAATTTTATTAGAAAAATTACGTATTTAATCTAAAAGTCGGATGCCGCGTCCCTGTGACCTCCGTGTTCCGAAGTGGAGCAGATTAAGCTTTTTATTATTCTTTTTACGAATTTTTTTAGTGTCATACAAAAAACAATTTTTATTTTCTCAAAACCTATTAAAATTACCCCTACAAGTTTCGTCGAAACTTAGGGTGCCCTCTTTACCCTCAGTAGCTATTTTGCCTGATGCAAGTTCGTGATTCACTACTATATCCGAGCATGAGTGACAACATTCCGTTTTTGTTGTACAGGGAACTTAGCGCGCGCGATTTGGATTATGTTTTGGTTTTATAAGTATATATTAGTGATGAACTATGAATATGGTAGTCATAATCATGTTTGCTTAGCTACCATTCAGAATCACGTACTAAATGTTTCACAACAAAGGCTATCACTTTTTTTAAAGAGGATTATATTATTATTTCATATTTGAACTAAAAACACTTTTTATTTATTTCTGATAATTATTAATTAATTTTATGAATTTTGTAAAAAGATTTTTATGATCATTACATTTATAAAAAATTGATTTTTAATTTTTATGTTTATTTATTTTTTAGCTACGAAATACAATGGAAAATTTAACATGTGCTACTGTAAAAGGATCAGCAGTTGATATGTATTTTCGTAGACAAGTTGAATTATCTAATATGTATCGAACGATGGAAGCCAACAATTATAATACTGCTGAGGAAGCGATACGAGATGTTAAAATTGGGTATGTTTTTACAAGTACTATTTAAATTTAAATCCTTAAATTGATTGATTAACTTATATAAAATTATAAAAATGTCAAATAACTTAAATATTATACCTACTTTCAAAAACAATCTTTTATAATATAATTTGGAGACATTTCAATCTATGCAATGTAATCTGCCGTACTCGTATCGAAATACTATACCACGCGGTCTTATAAACATTTTTAATATACTATTAAGCGTATGCTATAATTTGATTCTTTAAGATTCAAAATATATAATAATAATATTTATTTAGCTTTCAATTATACATTATTGCTAAAATACAAATACTTTACATTTATTTACATTTGTCTTATTTTTATTCATTTATTCTTTCTTTCTTGATCTTACTTTCTATTCAACTTAAATTCTACCTCTGTGTGTATGCGTGTGTGTTTGTTTGTATTGTTGTGTTGTTGTGTGCGTGTCAGTTTCCTTTTAATTTTTTTGTTTATCTGTGTTTATTTTCTTTCTTCTTTTTATTCTTCTTCTTCTTTCTTCTTCCTTCTTTCTTCAATTTCCTGTTTTGCCTATTGCTTTTATTACTATTTAACTTTCTTCGTTTATTTCTGCTTTTTCTTTTTGTTTCCTTTGCCAGTTTATCTTGTGCAATATGGTCAGGTTAATATTTTTTCCACTTATTATATCTTCTGTTTTTCTTCCTGTATTCGTATATTCACATTTTTCAATTATGTGTTTTATTGTTTCCTCTTCTTTGATGCACATTCTACATATTTTTTTTCCCTCTTCCAGCCAATATCTACTTGCTCTATTTTCACTTCCTAATCTAAATCTTGCCTATGTTTCCAACATATTTTTCTTTCTTCCTGTAGTTCTCTTTAGATATTCTGGTTCTTCTTCATAAATGCTTAAAAACTTTTTTATTTCATTTGAATATCTTGATTTGTTCATTTGCTCATTCCATTCCTGTTTTTCTATATCTTTCCCCGTTTGGGTTATTTCTGCCCATAGGACTTGATTTTTCATTTCTTCCATATAGCCTCTTATCGACCATCCTCTTTTTTCCAGAAATTCTTCTCTGTTCTTATCCATCCTTGTTCTTTCATTTTTTCTTTCGTTTCTTTTATCTTCCTGTTCTTTTTCTCTCCAACACTCTCTTAAAATTGATCCTTCATTTTGGTTTTTTAACTTTTCTTCATACTTTAATGCTCTCTCTCCTGCCTTGATCGCTATGCTATCTCTTCTTGTTTCTATCATTAGACTGTGTCTTGGAGTTGTTTTATTTAATTTCAATACCCATTTTAGGTATTTATCTTGTATTCTTTCTATTTCTTTGTATTCTTTCCATCCCCAGATTTCTGCTCCATATAATATTATCGACTTTATTAAAGCATCAAAAATCCTCATCCTTAGATTCTAATTATCTTTAAATAGGATTTCTCCTATACTCCATACTTTCCCCAGCACTGCATTGGCTTTTGTCCTTAAGTATTTTATGTGTTCTTCTTCTTTATTATTTTCTTTCATTTTATATCCTAAATAATTGAAGTTTTTCACTTGCTCTATTTCTTTTCCTCCCCATGTGAAATTTTCTTTCCTTCTTCTTCCTCCTGCTTTCCTGCATATCATAATCTTTGTTTTTTCTACATTGAGTTCTAATCCTTTCTTTTTAATGTATTTTTTAAATCTTTTAATCATTGTTTTCATTTCACTTTCTGTTTCTGCCATTAATACTACATCGTCCGCATATGCTATACTATGTATTTTTTTCCTTCCTATGATTAAACCTCCTTCTTGTCCTTTTTTCAT
Organism: Philotrypesis tridentata; assembly: GCA_018906965.1. Lineage (NCBI taxonomy): Eukaryota > Metazoa > Arthropoda > Insecta > Hymenoptera > Pteromalidae > Philotrypesis > Philotrypesis tridentata. The sequence goes on along the minus strand of JACCIB010000459.1, from coordinate 50,919 downwards.
TTCCTCTTCTAGGTCTGACATTGCTATATTAAATATTGTTGGACTAAGAGGACAACCTTGACGAACTCCTTTTTCTATTCCAAATTTATCCGTTGTTTTGTCTTTAATTCTTATTTTGCAGAATGTTTCTTGATATATTTCTTTCACTTTCTTTATTATCTGCTGATCCATATTCTTTTTTTCCATCATTCTCCATATTTCTTCTCTATCTATTTTGTCAAAAGCTGCTTTCATATCTGCAAACATTATTACTGCTTTTCCTTTTTCTTTTCTTATACTTTTTTCTATCGCTGTCTTTAATACATAAATTGCATCTATTGTTCCTCTCTGTGTTCTGAAGCCCATCTGTGTTTCTTCTAATATTCCTTTTTCTTCAATTTCTCTCCTTAATTTTTTTTCTATTATATCAGCATATATTCTATATCCTGTATCCATTAGTGTGATTCCTCTATAGTTTTTCGTCTCGTGTTTATCTCCTTTTTTATACAGGGGTTTAATTATTCCTGTTTTCCATTCTTTTGGGAATTCATCTTCTTTCCAAATTTTATTTATTATTTTACCTAGTTCTTTTTCTATCTTTTCCCCTCCATATATCCATGCTTCATTTGGTATCATATCTTCTCCTGCTGCCTTTTTCTTTTTTAACTTCTTGATTGATATCTTGATTTCCTTTTCTTCTATTCCCTCTATCTTTCTAGCGGTTTTATCTTTTCCTTTTTCTTCCTTATTAGTACTTTCCTTTTTTCCGCTTATTTTTTTTCCTTCTAGTAGATTTTTGAAATATTCTTCCCATTGTTTTGTAGATATTCTTTCACTTATTTCTTCTCTCTTCTTTTTTCTTTTTTTATTTATAATTTCCCATAGTCTCTGATATTTTTTCTTCTCTTCTATTTCTTTTATTATCTTTTCTCCTGCTTTTTCTTTCTTTTTTTCTATCAATTTCCTATATTCTTTCTTTTCTTTCAAAAACTCATCTTTTCTTCTTTTCCCGCTCCTCCAGTCCTTCAGTATCTTGTAAACTTCTTTCTTCTTTCTTCTACACTCTTCATCCCACCAGTCCTCTTCTTCTTTGATTTTTACCTTCCTTTTTTCTATTGCGGCTTTAATTTCTTTCCTTAATTCTTCCCATTCTCTTATATCTCCTACGTTTTCTATATTTCTCTTGTATTTTTCTATTCCCTTTTCTGACCAGTCTATTATCTCTTTCTCTTCTTTTTACTTTTCTCATCTTTTTCTTCTTCTTTTATTTTTACCAATATTGGGAAGTGGTCTGAAATCCATTTCTCTCCTATTTTCATTTCTTTTATCATTTCTTTTCCTTCTTCATTTGTTATACCATAATCTATAACAGAGCATCCATTTCCTCCTGCTTAAGTCCATTCTCCTTCTACATCTCCTTCTATTTCTCCGTTCATTATGTGTAGTCCTAGCTCTTGTAGTTCTTCTATCATTCTTTTCCCTTCTTCATTTATTATCTGGTCCTTGGATTTCCTGATCTCTCCGTTTATTCCTTCTATTTCTCTTCCTCCTTTATTCCCTGTCCTTGCGTTGAAGTCCCCTCCTATAAATATATTTTTTCCTTTATTTAATTCAACCATTTTTTCTATTTCATTCCAATTACCTTGTATTTCTTCTCTCATATATGTTATTGCAATATTTAATTCACTATTTTGTTTTTTTATTTCCGCATTCAAATATTCGTTTGTCTTACCTTCATTCCATATTATACTTTCCTTTTTATTTTTCTTTATTGCCAGGAGCATTCCTCCTCTTGCTCTTCCTCTTTTCCTTCTTGTTTCTTTACTTGCATATTTTATTTTCCAGTCGTTTCCTTTCAAATTTCTTTCTATTATTGCGCTATCTTCTTTTTCTATCCATGTTTCCATAATTCCTATTATTTCATGCTTTTTGATGTATTCCCATTCTTTTTTCTTTAACTTCTTGGCTCCTGCCACATTCCATATGATAATGTTCGTTTCTTTTTCTTCTATATCTATTTCTTTTGTTTGTCTTTCATTTAGTTGCTATTCTTCTTTTTCTCTGTTGAACCATCTTTCTTTCTGTTCGTTCCAGAAATATTCTCTATTTCCTATCGTAAATTTATTATATCCTATTTTAACTATGTCTTTTTTATTTGCTATTTCCTTAACTTTATTTACTATTGTCATTCTGTTTCTTCTTTCTTTCCATGTAGTATCATTATTTATATAGATCTCTTCTTCTTCTTCTTTTAGTTTGCTTTTATTTTTCATTACCTCTTCTTTCTCTTCTTTGCTTCCTAATCTTATTCCTGTCTTGATTTTATCTTTCTCTCCAATTTTCCAGATTTTTCTTATATTTATTGTTACATTCAGTTTTTCTTCGAAGGTTCAAAATATATATTTTTTTAATTAAAGAAATGTAATGACACTTTTGTTTTACTATATGTACATAATTGCGAAAAATCGTTTCAAAAGTATCAATTCAAACTCTTATAAAAAAAAACTTGTTTTTGGATAGACAAGCTTAAAATCATTAGTTCCATCGGTAATTTAGTCTAGGGTTCGATCCTGACCGGAAATTGGTGAGAAATTCAAAAAACGGAATTTCAATTTTTAAAATAATATGGTTAGGACAAGGCAAAAAATCACCTATAAGCGTAATTTTATTATAGAAAATGTTAGATAATATCGATGGCTGAGAGGAAAAATACTGTAACTCAGAATTTGCTTAACAAACCAGTGTACACAGTACATATGGTACACTGTGCCTAGAACGTCAATTTAAAGATTTTTTCAATATCTTTTTAATTATATTAGATTTTGTTATCGAAAATTAATATGTGAAAAAAATTAATTTTCAAACGTTTCCATTGTGTTTTTTTTTACAAATTTTCAAGATCATAACCCAACTTATTCTACTTGCATGCAAGTACGAGGATTACTTTTTCATGCAAATTAAGAATCAACAGTCTTGTTATAAGAATAAAAAAGATACATGCAAAAGATGTAGTGATAAGTATACAATTGTATCAACTTCTGCTAGTTCAGAACATTTTCTCTATTCTATTATTTGTTGTAAACTTGAAACAAGTATTCTATACTTCTTAAACGTAAAGTTCACGCTGCTGTTGGAGAGTTAGGTGATGACAAAGATTCTATGGTCACTGTTGTGAACAAAGATGAGTGGGGAGATGCGCAACGCTGTAGTCGTCGGCGCGGCGATTTTGAAGGCAGTTAAGCCGGCTCTCGAGTTGTGACGTACCATATGGTGCGAAACAAAATTCAAAGCAATGTGAAAATCCTTTACTAAAAAAAAGGTGAAAACTCCTCGGAAAGCAGATAGAAAGAGGAGGTAGAAAGCACAGCAGCGAGTATCTTCTCTCCGCGCTGCTCCGAGACGGTTCCGAGATTTTCGTGCACTCGGCTCTCGGTCAGCTACCTGAAACTCTTTCGAGCTAATCCGTTTTATTGCGGTCTTATTGTTGTCATCTTTCAAAAATAAAATTTTTAATTAAACAATTTTAATATATTTAATAATAGTATAATAAAACGGCATTTTTTTTCAATAACAACGAATTTTGAACGACAAAAATTGGTTAATATTAACTAACATTATTAAAAAAATATTTTAGATTTTCTTACTATTTCTATTGCTATTATTAACATAATAATATAACGTTAAATTAAATAATGTTATACATATTATAGAATACGTGATTTTTTTCAATGTTTTTTTTTTGTTTATTTGTTTATCCAAAGAGTGAAAGAAATGCTTAATGCACCTTGACAGGAATTGTGCGAAATTCCCTGTGCGTGGGACTCTCCTGGCGAAAGATAGGCATATTTACTAAAACTTTCACTTTCATAGGACCGCAACACTTTTTTACTAATTAATCTTATTTACAAATTTTTAAATTAGAGATAACTAATAATAGCTAGCAATGTACAAGTAATATAGTTATTTTTATGTTTTAGCGGTTTTATATTTATGTTTACTTACAATTAAATACTTATTATTTCTAACAAAAAAAAGAAACATTGAAAAAATCACGTATTTTGTATAATATAATGTTATTTAATTTAACGTTATGTTATTATATAAATACTAACCCGTAAGAAAATTTCTCGGAAAATCTAGAATGCTTTTTAATAAAGTTAGTCAAAATTAACCGATTTTTTGCATTCAAAATTCCTTGTTATTAAAAAAATGCCGTTTTATTATACAGTTATTAAATATATTAAAATTGTTTATTTAAAAATTTTATTTTTGAAAGATGACAACAATAAGACCGCAATAAAACGGATTAGCTCGAAGGAGTTTCAAGTAGCTGTCCGAGGGCCGAATGAACGAAAATCTCAAAACCGTCTCTCGGAGCAGAGCTCGGAAACAAGATACTGTAGCTGCTGTAGACTCCGAGTACACATACAGTTTGCTATATCTGCTTTCCGAGGAGTTTTCACCTTTTTTTAGTAAAGGATTCTCACATTGCTGTGAATTTTGGTTCGCACCATATGGTACGTCACAACTCGACAGCTAGCTCGGCTGCCTACAAAATGGCCGCGCCGACGCCTACAGCGTTGCGCATCTCCCCACTCATCTCTGGTTGTGAATTAAATGCAAATTAATAATTGTCATCTTTGTTTACGTTTAAAGAACGCGATATCTTCAGACATTATAGTCGTGATAATTATTGTAAGGATTTGAGTAGAAAAAAATGTTCTGGAATGCGCAATAAAAAAAATTAATAAAAAGAAGATATAAATAAATAAAAATTTATTATTCTAGTATTTTTTACATAGCTTCGAGACTTTCATTAAGGCTCATGAATCAAATTGGACTTGAAATCACCTTTTCAGAAATTGACAAATTCGAAAATTTGCTTGAAAGTCTATATCGTCGGTCCTTATGAAATCAAAGACAGTTGAGAAAAACTAGGTTTTTATTCTTTGATTTTCTGCATTATAATGAAATAAAATTAAAATTGTAATTAGTGAATAGAATTTCAAGTTTACGAAAGTTTAGGTACATTTTTATAGTCAAGCAAAGCAATATACTGGAAGGATCAAAATAGGTATTTTCTGTGTATTTTCTAATCTTCAAACGGATCGACAATATACTGTAATCCTATCCCAAAAAAGTGTAATAGTTGATGGTCGCGGCCATGTTGAATCATGGAGTGAACGTAACATCACACTTTTTTATTGGTTGTTCTTATTGCTTGTCCAGTCGTGTGATTGGCTGTTTGTTTCAGCATGCGCGAGATGCGTTAGCTGTAATTTGAATTTTAAAGCGCACCGTCGATAGACTGTTTACTATAATGATTAACCTGCTAAGAAAAAGATTAGAGCGCGAAACGAGCTATTCGATTGCTTGATATACATAAGTGTTAAATACGTAGATTAACTAACTTAAAAAACTAAGTTGAAAGTGAAAGCTATTATTAAATCTCATAAAAAGGGTATGAAATCTGTTTAACGGGACAATACACCCTCATTCCCTTAAAAATAAAATAGTTTATAAGATTATAATTATCGTTATAAGGTAATAGTTAACTTTTATGTTAAAAGTAGATAATATTAACTTTTATTTGCTGTCTTGGAATTAAAATTTGGACCATCCCAACTGTACACAGATTCTGTTGAATTCGACATAAATCTTTTCAGTTAACGTTCTGACGTGGTACTTTTTCCGTCCTTGGGGAGGCGCAGCACCACGTGATGACACCTATTCAGGTTAAACGCGAGCTCGCATTTTATTAATTTAATGGACGTCCGAACTCGCGATCTGGTCACTCTTGTACTGCCGGCTGGAGAACTCCTTGCGCTCTGGGTCGCGGGCGAGAGGTGCAGGGAAGAAAATACGTAAAAATGAATGAACGCTACATGTAAAATCAACACTTCGTAATTTATTTTAAAACCAAAGAATTATTTGTCTCTACTCGCGGATGCGTGCTCCTCCTCGGGCGAGCTCACTGTGGCTAACGCGGGCTGATTCTAAGGTTAAGAACTCGCGGCGGGGAGGTATCACAAGGAAACACTCTTATCTGTCTCTGACTCTGGAACTCCTCGTCCTCTCGTGCTGACGGTGTCTCGTTCCCTGTGGAAGCGCACGCGAAAGAAACTAATAACTGGCTCGGAAATGCACACGGGCGGATATTCGGATTGCTCTGGTTCGCTCTGGTAGTCTCCTCGAAAAATCACACTCTGCTTTGGCTCGTTGTCCCATAGATACTAACCTGCTCACGGCGCTCGGCAACTACGCCGGTTCGCGGCGTCTATCGCTGTCTCACTTGCACTCACACATACTTTCCGATGTATCGCTCTCTCGCGCCTATCATAAATTTTCACGCTTCTGCACCATATAGCACATTCACACTCTCGCGCCCTCTTTTACAATTCTCTTAATCGCGCGCGAAATTCGAAACACGCTTACACGCTTGTCTGGCTCTACATACCGTATTTGCACATTTTTACATGGGTTCGCATTTCGGCACGCTTACATTTTTGTTTGCTGCTCGCACGCACGCTGTGGATCAAGCTGTAGCCCTCCACATTTTCCCAATATCGCTCGGTGCTACACGTTGCCTCCACTCTCTCTCTCTTGTCTGTCTCTAATACGCATTCTCACTCGCTCGATACTTCCATCCTTCTCGCACTAATACTGCAGTTCGTTCCTCGCCAACATGGCGGCGGTCGCTCGCGCGCGTTCGCCTCGTGGCTCGCATGCTTCGTATCTTCCTCTCTCTCTTGCTCTCGCTGCTTCGACGCTGCGCCGTGATGCCCTCTCTCTTGCTCTCGCCTCGGCTGCCGCGCGCTACGCGCTGTGTTTCCGTACTCTCTCGTCTCGTGATGCTGCTCTCGGCGCCGCGCTGTCCTTCTCCTGGATCTATCAGCTGTCTGCTCACTTACCACTCTGTAAACACCACCGAGTGTAAGATTTTATTATCTTGACAAGGTGGTGTCCAAATAATAGTAGATTTCAAACCAATGAATGGGTTTAGGGACATGGTACAAAGTGTAAAATGTTTTAAAAAGCTGTCATTCTCATGTGAATGTAGGAGTTTTTAATTGAAGCCTTAAAAATTTTTTTGAGAAAAAAATGTATAAAAATTAACTGGTATAAATTACAAAAATTCAGTTTTTTGGGGGGTAACAACTTTCTAATCCTTCAATTAAAAATCCCTACACTCACACGAGAATGATAAATTTTTAAAACATTTTCCGTTTGTTTCCATGTCCCTAAACTCATTCGTTGGTTTGAAATCTTACGGTAACTGAAAATAACCATGTCAAAGTCAATGGAATCTATCTACAGTTGGGATGGTCCAAATTTTAATTCCAAGATATCAAATAAAAGTTAATATTATCTAATTTTAACATAAAAATAAAGAATTATCTTATAACAATAATTATAATTATATAAATTATTTTATTTTTTAGAGATTAGGGGTGTTTATCCCATTAAAATATACTTTATCCAAAGTAAAGTGTTGGCAATTATAAGTTTGGATCTCTACAATGTTTTCTAATATAATTATTTATTAATAGATTCTCACGTTACATAGTGTATGTATAAAAAAATAAGATACAAAAATAAGAACGACGATGAGTCAATCGGTAGAGTATTGAGTTAGTAATCCAGAGGTCCTGGGTTCAAGCCTGACTTTAGACGATTTTGGGGACACCTCTTTGCACTAAAATTAAGTACTTACAAGCGCAGGCAATGCAGAGCCGTATAAAACTCGTATGAGGACTTCAACATGTTGTAGAGACAAATAAATATAAAAAAAGATGTTTTAAATTTAACCTTTAGAAGGTTGTGAAATCATAAAATAAATAGTGAAGCATAATTTATTATAATATTGTTAACACGTGATCTTTATCATAATATTTTTAATCGGTGATCTTTATGATAAATTAATCAAGGAAGTTTATTTTATATTTTGAATTCATATACACCTATTTAACTATACTTTGCAAATAATAAATACTGCCTAAATTATACTTCACTATTTATTCCATGATTTCACAACTTTCCTAAGGTAAAATTTAAAATATCTTATATTTTGTATCCCTTATATATTGAGTTACACGACTTTTCAAATAGACACAGAGTTACGGAGTTCTTTGTATCAGCCATCGATATTCTCCTTGTGAAAGCCCCATAGTCCAATTGGAGATTATGTGCTTGTAAGGGATCTACCAACATTTTTATTACCGAAAATCTTTTAGGCGATACACCACCTCAATGAAATTTTTTTTTAAACTTGAGAACAATTTTTTTCCTGTTGACAATTAAAATAAGGTTTAAAATGACAGGTTTTGTGTAGGTCTGTTATATGCATTGCAACAAAAAAAGTTTAATATCTTAATTTATTAATTTTTTTAAGGAAGCTGATGGCATTTATCTGGGACAGTTCTCGTCTAGAATTTGAAGCAGCACAAGATTGTGAGTTAGTTACAGCTGGTGAACTTTTTGGAAGATCTGGCTATGGAATTGGAATGCAAAAACGTTCTCCGTGGGTTGATGCGGTAACGTTAGCAGTTTTAGATTTTCACGAAAGTAATCATCAAATTTTGGAAATCATAAAAAAATTATAAAATGTAGTTTAAATTATAAATAAACTTCAATCAACATTATATTTTAGGCGGATTTATGGAGAGCTTGGATAATTATTGGATTTTGCAAGGAAATGCTCAACAATGTGAGCAGTTTGAAAAAACCCCTAACACTTTGGGCTTAAAAAATATGGCTGGGGTATTCATACTTGTTGGAGCAGGTATTATTGGGGGCATTATGCTGATAATAATAGAAATGGCTTATAAAAAACATCAAATTCGGAAACAAAAGAAAATTGAATTAGCAAGGCATGCAGCTGATAAATGGAGAGGAACAGTTGAGGTAAAGTTAAAAAAATTTTTTTTAATGAATTATTACTTCATGGTATTGTTAAATCACGATATGAAGCTATTATTTCTAGACATTTTTCTCAATTATAAGTTTGTAATGTATCTATTCACTGTGTGCATACTACGTCAAGCTTGCACTGTGAAAGAAAATCCCAACTCTTTTGGAAATAACATAGTATGGTTAGTTACCGTAAACAAAACGAGAATATTTTGTAAGAATCAATCTATCGATCTCTAAAATGGAAATAGCGATTATTTATCGTATAGAGCCAATTGAGAGTGTTATATGAACAAATTCAGAGTGCTGTCCAAAAATTTTATTGGTCGATCGTGTAGAAATGTGAAATTCTATTGGAGTATACTGGCCTGTTCAGCCATGCAAGGAAAAAATAACCCTCGCGTGCGGTGCGGGCTCGGACAATTTCTATAGTACATAATAAAAGTATCATTCCTCCCCTCAATGAATTGCACACAGCGAATATCAAACTATGAATGTACGAAAAATATGTATTCAACATTGAATGCTGATCACTCTTTTTTTTACTTTTGCATGTTTTGTAGCATACTTACCGGTAAAGTTATTGTTCAACGTTGATTTGTTGTTCAATTACAACAAATTTTCATCTATGTATGTATTACACAAAATAAAAATGTTGACACGTTGAAATATATTATTAAATTTTTAGATGAGAAAAACTATGAGAACTTCAGATCCTAGGCGCATTCACAGCAATGGAATAACTGATGCAAGTACAGTTAGCCTAAAAGTTGACACAGTACAAAAATCATCTAAGATTAGTAGAAGTCCTGGAAGGGCTTGGCCTGGAGATAACGATTTGCAACAAATGTGTAATTATTATGGAAATCAAACACAATTGTCATCTGATTCAAAATATTACGTCGAAGCATCAAATTTATTTGTCTAATTTATATGCAAATAAAGTACTTAATTTTTTGAACTACACATGTTTATTTATATTTTTTATTTTTCTTGTCTATAAATTTACAATTGCTAGTATACCCAGTTTTATTTAATTAGCATTAATCTTAATAACGATTATGTTTTATATTTATTTACTTTCAAGCCACATGAAATAGGCGCTCAGTCAATCGTGAACGTCTCCCATCAACGGTCTCAACGTGGCGTCTTACACATTTTTAAGATAGAATTGTGACGTTTCCTCCTTCTGTGGAAAAAGTACGTCAGTTTAGTCGGATATAAGTGATTAGTTCAGGGGGATGGTGCACTGAGATAATTCTCTCACCGTACGCAAGGAGTAATAGTGGGATGATTCCTTCTACGTCCACAACACTTATTTTATTGTAAGGAACGCGGTGACTAATACTGTAGGTGGAGCTAAAAGTTAAATCTTCCATTCTCTCACACACACTTAGGAATCCACGTAACCTCAAATCAATCGCGCTTGTTCGCTTGATCATCCATTAAGAGGCCCACGTTGAGCTCCAAGTGGCTATCGACAAATACTTAAAGAACATTAATGCCTCTCCAGGCCCGAACAAAATTAATATCTTCCTAACTTTCCCGATAACATCCTACACTCTCTACTCTTCTTCTTCAACGACCTTTTCAAAGAATTGTGAGTGAATTTTCCCCATCTTGGAAAGCATTCCGTATTTTTTTTCTGTGTTTCCTTGTGCTCCGAAGACTCTACTGCAGACTTGAGAGATACGAAGTACTCCTCGTTACCAGTTTGTTTACAGGCGTAGCTATTTATAGGCGTATTCTATCCAATATAAATTAAAATAATAATATAAATGAAACAAAAATATAAGTGAAATGCAAGGCCCTTTCAAAATCCTTAAGGAGGTCCCTCAAAGAAAACCCTCAAGGGTGTTGCAGCAGTCCCACCGCCTACGACATCTATACGTACAAATTGCCATAATACATCAACAACATATACCAAAAGCTGTGCTTCGCAGATGATGTAAATCTCTTCGTTTTTTCCTAGACCTATTACGTTATCTCTCTATATCCAAAGCAACCTCGTCAAGATTCCTGACGTTGATGTCTTTACTTGTCTTCTGTTTAATTTTGGCACAAAATTTGACAGAGAGTATCATGATAAGTTTATCAGGCTACCATTCTTCTGCATCTGTAAACAGGTTATCTGCAGGGTTACATTCTACCTCACTGGTAGAATGCAAGCTGTCGTTGATGAGAGAAGAAACCTTTCTAGCTTTCTCTTTCTTAAAACGGGAGCTTTGAAGAGTTCAGTTCTTCGGCCTTTACCGTTTCCTCTCTATGTTTGCGACATGTCTTATTGCTTAAGCTCTGATATCTCTAATATCATCTATGCCGATGACCTGCAAATGTATGACCAATGCTGCCTGGACAAGCTGGATCCTTATGTTACTAAGATGTCAGCTAATACTGAAAGGATTATAGGTTGAATCTCTGACAATAACTTGAGAATGAATGTCAGTAAGATCAACTCTATTATACATGTTAAATTTATTCAAGACTAACACGAACTTCAGGCTGTGGAAACGTTTGATCTCAACGCTACTTTTCCTCAAAACTGATTGTGCCTCATTATATTTCTATGACCAGACGACAAAGGTTACCAACTCAGGCATGAGATACATTTATCGTGTAAGGAGGGATGAGCACATTATTCCACTTAGGTGTCAGTTGAACTGGTTTACCACCGCCGGGCATCACAAGTTGCAAGGCAAAAAAGTTGACTTCATACCGAGATTATTGGTCTTATGACTCAAAATTGAACGATCCATTCATTAGTTCTTTGATGAGTGTTGTTCGTTTTAGATTCATAAAGGGTAATATACATATATCTGATAGTAGCAGTATAGTAGTAGTAACTAGTAGTTAGTAGTAGTAGTAGTAACCTAAAATAGGTGAGCCAAATTACGATAAATTGTATAAGTTGAGGCCACTACTGAATAGACTTAAAGAAACTTTCAAAACATGCTGGAAGCCAAGCAAATATCAGTCGATTGATGAATCTATGATCAAATTCAAAGGTGGAAGTAGCCTAAAGCAATATTTACCAGCTAAGCCAATAAAATGCGGATATAAATGTTGGGTTCATGCAACTAAATCTAGTTATATTTGCGAATTTCAAGTTTATACCGGTAAAATGGAAAGTTCAGAGAAACATTTAGGATCACGAGTTGTGAAGGATTTGATTCGAGAACTCGTTGGTTAAAATCATCATGTATACTTTGACAACTTCTTTACTGGCACTGAGCTGATAATTTCACTAAAAGAAGAGAGAATGTTTACTTGTGTATCTAAATCTGTACATTTGAATAGAACTGGATTACCAAAATCTGTAATGCTTGACAAGGAAATGAAACATGGACAATATGATTTTCGAACTTCCAAAACTCGCATTTCTTGGATAAAATGGATAGATAAAAAAAGTGTCAAATCACCATGATCGGTGGATAAGTCAAACTTGTAACGTAACATTATGTTCAAATCCACAGAAAAATTGTTGCTCGTAATATCATTCCTAAAGAAGTAATAAAAAACTAAAAACACAATTAAAATTAAAAAATATAAAAATACAAAAGGAATTAAAAAATATAAAAATACAAAAGAATTAAAAAAATAAATAAAAATACAAAAAATTGAAAAAATATAAAAATACAAAAATATTTTTAAAAAATGGAAATGATAACCACCACGTCCTCGTTTGTGTCTCCCAGTTCGGCTAAGAGTGGATTGTTATTTAGATTCGATTTAGTAGCTCCAACAGTATTTCAAGATTTGATCACAATCTCCGAACCGCCATTTTGGGTATTCAATGAGTTCGGAGTATTATACTTTAGATGTAAAACTTCATCTGAAACAACCCAAAAATCTTCTGCATATAGATTTTTACAAAAATTTAAAAATATTTCATATTTCGGCCGCCATAATGGAGACGCCAGCAGAGTAGAATTGGAGGTAAAGTTCAGATTATAGTCTAAAACAGTTTCAGAATATTATGTATACTAAAGTAAAGAAAGTTCAGAATGTTTATATTTTTACGAGCGGGTCGAGGAGATAAAGAATAAACATGCTTTTATAATAAAAAAACTAAGGAAAGACTTTATTGTAATACGTCGATTCTTAACAGCTGTCAGCGCTGGACTGAGAACCAAAAACAATAACAACCGTGAAGTTGCTGCGGTTTGCTATGCACGATTCAGGATGTTCGAATCGCGCCGGTCATAACATTGCTCCCTTCTTTTACAAATTGTCGTCCTGAAAATCTCAAACCTTCTTTCTTCAAGAAATTAATTCCATTCCATCAGAGTAACCACAATCTCTAAACCTTCATCCATGTAACCAAGTTCACTGAACTTCCTTCCAAACTGGTTGACCCTCTTCTAAATTCCAATGATGACTTACAGGAATCACCAACATCCTGTACCTTGATCCACGATGAGTATCAAGTTACCAAGCCATGCTTACAGGTCAATTCTAATCATCACTTCCAGGAACAGTATTGGATCCGTCTCTTGGAAAGGAACATTGTCATTTTGAATTTGGTGAATCTGACCGCGGATTCGTAATAAGCATGCTCGAGAACCTCTGTATACTAATTTTTGTAAGGATACGTTGAAACTTTGCTCAATAATTAATTCTTTCTGAAAAAGTGGTACTTTTTGAGTATTTGTTTACTAATAGCGACAAATTAACTATAATTTTATAATATTTATGCACGAATTTTGATTTTATATTATACCGAGATCCTCAAACTGCAAAAAAATTAAATCAAATTGCTCAAAAACTAAATTAAAATCTCAAAAAATAAGAAAGAAAAGGTGGGACTGTGGGAGTCGCACTATACCGCAAAGGGTTAAATACCAAGGTATTTGGTTTGCCTCTAAGTTAGAATGGAAAGTGCATATCTAATATCTTATTGATAGAGCTCTAAAGTCTTTGAATGTTACCAAACTGATCAGAAGCACCTGGAGGTGAGATCACCTGCAAGTATTATTTAACGTTTACAGAGGTATAATAAAATGCGCTGTATCGAATACAACAGTTTTTGCATCCACACTACAAGTGTGGTATATGCGCAGCGTGAACATTACATGTATCGTACGGCCGAGTGTGACTGTGAGCAAGTGTATGTATGGAGCGATGGGAGCGCTGCCGGCGCACGAGCGTCCGAGTGCCGCTTCCGAGGGGACCACCGACGTGTAAGGAGCTGTGTACTTAAGGGAGTTCTCAACCTACGGTGCTAGTCAATGCATAGATAGTGCTGTGCATGACGCGTGTAGTTAGGCAATCTGGCAACGGTGTGCTTCCCGCCGCACGCGTAGAAAAAATACTGAAAGATGTCTGCAGATGTTGCCATTGCGTATGTGCTAATCATGTCTGAGGTAAAGGCGCAAAAAGAAGATAAAAGGAAAAAAATTTTCTGGAAAGGTAAACGGGTAACAGAAAAATTGAAGAAGAGATGCATTGATCAAAAGTTGGGTAAAAATAACCTCAACGAAAAACATCTAAAGGAAGACAAGAATTCTCAAATGGTTGAAGTAGAAGGACGTAGAATCGTGCACTGGAAAACTTTTGGAGAGCAGTTATTCTGCAGAAAATGTAAATGTGTGCTCTCTATGTTAAACATTAAGGGGTTATGCCTGAGTTAAACCTGAAAAAAATAAATTATTAGTTATTAGGCAAAAAAAATTATTTATAAGTAATATTAAAAAAATTCTTTTTCCTACTGAAAGTATACATATTAATTGTAATTTTACATATTTTTAAACAATTATATATCTATACTTACTGTACAGACAATTCCATGTGTGAAGTATTAAATTTGATCAGATTTTTCCCTTTGCCGTATGAATTCTCAGCATCCGGGTGATGAATATAGACCAAACTGGATGGACAATCTTCTAAATGTCTTTCTCCTTAGCTTGAATGGAAGGGATTACTGAAAAATAAAAATTTTAAATATTGAGAAACACATAAGGTCATAATATTCATAATTATAGTGAATTATGCATATGTTCACATGCGTAACATTCTTTAAACTTACCTTAGCAAATTTCCCTCCGTTCAAGCAGTAACGAAGGATTCCCTGAAGCTCTCCAAAAAATTTCAGCTTGATTGGGCTGATGGTTCCTAAGAAATCCTGCGGCAAGTGATCTAAAATCATAAAAATTCAAAACATGAGAAAAATGCATTTAAAGTTTATGCAAGACACTTATGTATACTTATCGAGTAGTACTTACATGAACTGCTTGATATATTTCTTTTATATTTTAACATAAAATACCTATGTATTATGAGATTTATCAAGACCCGGGTGCTGTACATGTTGATGTACCAGTATCAAAAGCTGAAATTAAAATTTAATTTTTTGATACGCATTCACAATCAACATATTTTACATGAATATAATTTTTGTAATTGCTTACCCATTTTTTAACAGGATTGTTAACAATTACAGTAGACTTTGAGCTGCTTTGAGACTATCTAACACACAGGTGTGCACATGATATTCATAGTCCGTATACCTAAAAATAAAGAATACACTCACAAAGAACCAATTCTTCACAAATAATATGTTATTTATAGTCCAAACACTTTTCTAAATTTGAAGATTAGTAGACTCAGAAGTTATCATAACAGCACAACATCCAGTTTGCACTAAACTACAGACAGCAGACGAAACAGCTGATGTCTGAATGTAATCTCGACTAGGTCGGTAAAATAGAGATTTCCCTTTCCATACGCTGTAAGGTGCCATGTTTTCAGCCGTTAATTTAAATTTGCACGTATGTTTTTTTATCCCTTTATAAGTTTGATTAAAAAATTACAAGACTAGATTTAAATTCTAAATTTATTTTATTTTGAACATTTAAAATAAAAATAAAATCTACGATTTTATAAAAATTAGTTATTTACAGTTTGTAATGATTCAGTAAATAATATGTGTGTTTTTTTTAATAAAATTGCATTTTCAAAAGGAGTTTGTAAACGCATTTAATTTTACATTTTCTATGAAAAGGCAATTGTTTTGAATAATCAAAAGTGCTATAAGACAAAACATCAATAATACGCAATTTTGAAAAATTATATTTTTTTAGTATTTGGCCTATAACTTTGTAGTGGAATTTTTTCGGGCAAAAAGGACTTCAGCAGCTTATTCTACAGTAAATTTGCCTTAAAAAAATCAAATAAATAATTTTTTGATTTTTTTGAATTTTAACTTAGGCATAACCCCTTAAAACAAAGAAACAATATGGATTAGCTTCTGTGACATTCTATGCGAACAATGCCAAGTGTGTACAAAAGTATCAACGGATAAACTGCATTCCACTAAAATAGTTTGTAGTAAAGAAAGTAAGTTATAGTAAAGATAGTTTCCGTGCCGTTTCCGTTTCTTTGTCGTTACCGAGCCATTTCCGTTTCCGTGCCGTTTCCGTTTGCATGCCGTTTCCGTGTCGTTTCCGTTTCCGTACCATTTCCGTGCCATTTCTGTGCCGTTTTTGTTGCCGTACCGTGACGTTTCCGTTTCCGTGCCGTTTCTGTGACTGTACCGTTTCCGTGCCGTTTCCGTTTCTGTGCCGTTTCAGAGCCATTTCCGTTTCCGTGCCATTTCCGTTTGTATGCCGTTTCCGTTTCGGTGTCGTCTCCGTTTCCGTGCTGGTTTTGTGCCGTTTCCGTGTCGTTTCCGTTTCTGTGTAGTTTCTATTTCCGTGTCGAATCTTGTAAAAATTTTATCTACTGGTTTTAGTAATCTCTGTGGAACCTTTCTAGGTTAAATGTTTTTGTGATATTCCAAGCTCCCTGGAAGATTACACAAATCTTTCTGAATGATTTCATGAATTGTACTTAAATATGTTTCAAGGCTGTCTTGAATACTTTCTCGAACACTTTTCTGAAACAAACCTCTTCTAAAATTTAATTTTTGCAATGGATCTCCACGATAATTAAGATAGAATATTTCTTAATTGATTCTGTCAGTTCATGATTTATACTTACAAAATGTGAGGTATCTTAAATTTTAGTTTTGGAAGGTTATGAAATCATGGAATACATGGTATGACCTTTATGATAAATTAAAGCATGAATGATAATTAAAGCAACAATAATATTTTGCGCTACCAATTTTGACCCAAAATCTCTATATAAATATTTGTAGAATATTCTGTACTAGGGGGTGGGAGCTCTTCCCCTTTTCGCTTCGCTTGCCAATCCCACAATTTTAACAACAAACAAATAATTACAGATTTTTGTATTTACTTTACGTGTCGCGTTAATTTTATAATTGTGAATAAATAGTTCAAAGTGCAAAATCCATTTAGATCATTGAAACCATTATCATAAATTGACGGATTCTGCAAGACGCTGCATCGCATATATCTATTTTTTTTATAAAATAATTTGGCCGTCGCCACCGCCAATGCCGTTGTAAAAGATAATGCTATCATTATTTAAAATTAAATATTTAAAGTTGTTAGATTTTGATAAAGCGCGATGTTTTTAAGCAAAATCTTTTATTGCACCAATATTTACAACAGAACTCTCTTAAGTTCAATTAGTGAAAATTTAACTAATCATGGTAGTGAACCTAGTTTTCACTGAAGAAATAGCGAAATGATCACTGTATAACTAGTGAAAACAGTAGTATACTAATATGAATCAGTGACTATGCACTGTATAGAATAGTGTATTTTTTTCATGAAAAGCTAGCAACTATTTCGTTTAGTGAATATACACTATTCCTGAAACACTTCACTATTTCATAAGTTGCTGCACATTTACTGTAATTCCAGTGGCTATGGACTATTTGAAAAAGTGACTTTTCTTCACTGTGTCTCTAGTGAAATTAGCTAATTAAAAAGTGACATTTAAGGAACTTTTCAGTGACTATGGACTGTTTGAAAAAGTGCCCTTTGATCACTGAATCTCTAGTGAATTTATACTATTTAAAAAGTGAATTTTAAAGAACTTTTCAGTGGCTATGGACTGTGTGAAAAAGTGCCTATTGTTTACTGTATTTCTAATGAACTTTCACTATTTAATAAGTTCTATTTAAGGAACTTTTCAGTGGTTATGGACTATTTCAAATTGTGTGTATTGTTCACTGCATCTCTAGTAAACTTTCACTATTTAAAAAGTTCCTTTTAAGGAACTTTTCAGTGACTATGGACTGTTTGAAAAAGTGCCCTTTGATCAATGAATCTCTAGTGAATTTTTACTATTTAAAAAGTGAATTTTAAAGAAATTTTCAGTGGCTATGGACTGTTTGAAAAGTGCCTATTGTTCACTGAATCTCTAGTGAATTTTTACTATTTGAAAAGGGAATTTTAAAGAACTTTTCAGTGGCTACGGACTATTTGAAAAAGTGCCTTTTGTTCACTGTGTCTCCAGTGAATTTCGCAATTTGAAAAGTACCTTTTAAGAAACTTTTCAGTGACTATGAACTGTTAGAACAAGTGTCTATTTTTCACTATATCTCTAGTGAATTTTCACTATTAATAAAGTGATTTTTGAAGAACTTGTAAATTTTAGAATCCACCTAGTCACTGCGTCTGTATAGTGAACTATCTTCACTACTCAAATAGTGATTTTTCAGATACTTGTAAATTTTAGAATCCACCTAGTCACTGCGTCTGTGTAGTGAACTATCTTCACTGTTAAAATAGTGATTGTTTAGATACTTGTAAATTTTAGAATCCACATACGAGTGTGTGCGTGCGTTTATGTGCGTACGTGTGCCTGCGTGCTTACGTGTGTATATTTTGGAGGAAAAAAACTTTCTCTGATATTTATTATAATGCGGCAAAGATTTTACCGGCAAAAGTTTTGTCGGTACATTTTGGAGAGAATACTTTTCTATTTTCTTTCAGTCTTTATGTACATGTGTATATATGTACACACTTCAATTATTTTCATTCAAAATTTGAGGATGCGATTTTTAACTTCTTAAAAATTGCGTCGCAGCATTTTGGTGGGAAACTCATCGGTATGGGATATGTTCAATTAGTAGCGGTACGTAGTACTAGGCATGCATGTGAAAGATAGAACGTGCACGCGAGTCGTCACGGGCAAGCGTTAAGACGGGGTGTATGAAAGAAATAGTTCACGGAGAGTAAGGTGGGGACCGCGAAACTGAGAGTAGCCTAGGACTATGCGAGAGCATCACAGTGATCATATAGTGCAGGACACATCGCAGAATAGGAACGCGATGGTAAACCCGAAAGGCGACGGGAGGTGGAAACTAAGAAAATAATGATGCTGAATTCCCGCGCTGGACGGCGGCCATCGTGGGCATATATGTATACATATGTGTATATGCATACATGAAATACACACACGCACACACACGCATACATACATACATACATACATATGTACATATATACATACATACATATGTACATACTCACACACACACACATATATATATATATATATATATATATATTGTAACGTCCTACGACGTTATTTATTTTTAATCTATGAGTTACAAATTTTAAACTAGTTTTCAAAATTCAAAAGATCAAGAGAATTATGATGTTCATTTCGAAACTTTATATTTTGAATGCGTGCTGTAATTTTGTAACACAAGTCAGCAGTGTTACTTATTCGGCAATCGCTATACTTGTAAAACTGATTAATAAGCGTTATACTTTAAGAATCGGTCAACGTATTTGGGCTTTAAAAGAGTCGAATTGGCCTCATTTTAATTAGTCTCGAGTTTAAGTCCAAACTCCGTACCTCGCGGTTCGTCAATTGCGGAGATTTTTATTGTACTTCCAAGTACTCAATTGTGAATTTAAGAAGCAAACATATTTTCAATCATACTCGAAAAGAAAACTGTGAGTGCATCATTTCAACAACCTATCACCTATTATCCAAATAAGACGAACAAACGCAGAGAGAAAAAGACGAGGATAGCAGAAGCAGCAAAACAAGACAAGTAAAGCAGAAAAAGGTAAGTCAAATAAATACACTAAAAGTACATATCGGAGTGGGTAACGAGTCTAAACCCAGCCGCTAGTAACAATTCAATACGCGCTCTCAACAAATAATTAAAAATCCTGCATGCTCTCAACTACATGTCCTACCTATGAGGTGAGAGTGTAGGTGGGACATAACAATATATATATATATATGGGTGGTTCTCTGACAAATCGAGCGGTCGATTTTTTGACCCTATCGAAAAAAATTTTTAAAATGTTCCTAAGAGACACATGAGTATCCCTGAATTTTTTCAGATTTTTTACATCAAGTATCTTCGAGTTACAGAGGGTGAAAGTTGATGAAATCATGTTTTTTTTGCTTTTTCTGGCTACTTTCATTAATTTATAGAGCCTCAGGGAAGCATTTTTCACTGTAGAGATATATAACATTTTTTTCTGCAAATTTTCTAAACTATTCAAAAAAATAGTTTTGATGTCGTATATATATGTTTTAAAAAAGTTATAAGTCATTTAAGCTTTAAAATCAAGTTTTATGAAAGTTCGATCATCCGTATTATAACAAAAAAATTCATGAAGATACCTTATTTCAATTCAAAAAAGTCTGCGACAGACCCAGAATGTCAGAGGCCTTGGTTTCTCTGTAAAAAATCATTATATCCGTTGATATATGAAAAAAATTTAATTTTTTTGCTATATCGAAGAATTTAACCAATTTTATCAATTACGTAAATTTTTTTATAATAATTTCAATCATTAAAAAAATGATAAGGTTAGTGAAATGCTTCGATATAGCAATAAAACTAAATTTTTTTCATATATGAACGGATATAATGATTTTTTACAGAGAAACCAAGGCCTCTGACATTCTGGGTCTTTCGCAGACATTTTTGAATTGAAATAAGGTATCTTCGTGAATTTTTTGGTTATGATCCGGATGATCGAACTTTCCTAAAACTTGATTTTAAGACTTAAATGACTTATAACTTTCTTAAAACATATATATACGACATCAAAAATATTTTTTTTAATAGTTTAGAAAATTTGCAGAAAAAAATGTTATATATCTCTATAGTGAAAAATGCTTCCCTGAGGATCTACAAATTAATGAAAGTAGCCAGAAAAAGCAAAAAAACATGATTTCATCAACTTTGACCCTCTGTAACTCGAAGATACTTGATGCAAAAAATCTGAAAAAATTCAAGGATACTCATATGTCTCTTAGGAACATTTTAAAAATTTTTTTCGATAGGGTCAAAAAATCGACCGCTCGATTTGTCAGAGAACCACCCATATATATGTGTGTGTGTGTGTGTGTGTGTGTGTGTGTGTGTGTGTGTGTGTGTGTATATGTACATACATGTGTGTATATATGTATGTATATATATATGTATGTATGCGTGTGTGTGCGTGTGTGTATTTCATGTATGCATGTACACACATGTATACATATATGCCCACGATGACCACCGTCCAGCGCGGGAATTCAGCATCATCATTTTCTTAGTCTCCACCTCCCGTCGCCTTTCGGGTTTACCATCGCGTTCCTATTCTGCGATGTGTCCTGCACTATATGATCACTGTGATGCTCTCGCATAGTCCTAGGCTACTCTCAGTTTCGCGGTCCCCACCTTACTCTCCGTGAACTATTTCTTTCATACACCCCGTCTTAACGCTTGCCCGTGACGACTCGCGTGCACGTTCTATCTTTCACATGCATGCCTAGTACTACGTACCGCTACTAATTGAACATATCCCATACCGATGAGTTTCCCACCAAAATGCTGCGACGCAATTTTTAAGAAGTTAAAAATCGCATCCTCAAATTTTGAATGAAAATAATTGAAATGTGTACATATATACACATGTACATAAAGACTGAAAGAAAATAGAAAAGCATTCTCTCCAAAATGTACCGACAAAACTTTTGGCGGGACAATCTTTGCCGCATTATAATAAATATCAGAGAAAGTTTTTTTCCTCCAAAATATACACACGTAAGCACGCAGGCACACGCACGCACATAAACACACGCACACACTCGTATGTGGATTCTAAAATTTACAAGTATCTAAACAATCACTATTTTAACAGTGAAGATAGTTCACTACACAGACGCAGTGACTAGGTGGATTCTAAAATTTACAAGTATCTGAAAAATCACTATTTGAGTAGTGAAGATAGTTCACTATACAGACGCAGTGACTAGGTGGATTCTAAAATTTACAAGTATCTGAAAAATCACTATTTGAGTAGTGAAGATAGTTCACTACACAGACGCAGTGACTAGGTGGATTCTAAAATTTACAAGTATCTGAAAAATCACTATTTGTGTAGTGAAGATAGTTCACTATACAGACGCAGTGGTGTAGTAAAGTGCAAGAGCTTCTGCAGAGTACAAAAATTATTCAGCTAAGTATTGGAAACTAATTACTTATAATTGTGTTCATAATGAGCTTTTTCTTTGTTGGTTTATTTTTTGCTTTTAGGTATACGTGTGCAAGCCAGCAAGATGGGAGTTTATATTGACTGTCTGGAGTATTATTTTGCATACTTTTTAATAACTTGAAGTGTATTTAATAATGGTAAGTATTGCATGTAATTGTAATTCATAAACATAACTTGATTATGAATAGCTAACGATAATCTTTATTTTATTTTCAGCTTCTAAATGCTATTATTCCACAGCATGACATGCGCGTACCACCAAATATACTTTATTGTATGTATATTTGAGTACCAAAAGTAAATCAAGGTATGCCAGATAGTTTCTGTAAGTATAGTTGAGTTCATTTGTATCATTTACATTATAAGCTTTAAATGCCTTTTACTCAAATTTAGTTTTTTCATGCTTTTTGTGTACTTGCCGCAGCTTTCTGAAGGAACCGTACCATCAATCCTGATGAACCAAATTGGAAAACCTTCCTTATGAGTATGATCACAAACTGAACGGAGCAGAATTGACAAAGATAAGTTCAAAGTGAATGTTACGTATGTTTACATATGTAACATTCACTATAATTACTAATATTGTTAATATATGTTTAATTAATGATATTAATTTTGTGTTTTTCAGGAATCTGTTCCGCTTAGTCTGAGACCAGACTCATATGGAAGACTTGGCACTTTGATTCATCAGGATTGATGGTACGGTTCCATCTGAAACATGCGGCAAGCTAACAAAAGTGATGAAGATCATGATTTTTGGTAAGCAAATATCTTTAATTGTTTTTAAATGTTATACTCACTTTATGCATAAAATTGATGTATAATACTTAGATTTCGAATGAAAAATGTAGTTTTTAGAGCACCTACATATGTTTATTTTTTACAGCACTAATAATTTTTCTTTTTTTTCTAGGTTTTAACCCTGTCATAACCCCTTAACGCTCTTTGCAATATTGGAACCAGTGACAACAAGAATCAAGTGAAATATGCACTACGAGAAATAGTTTAAAAGTGCTATTTCATGAGTGTATTTTGATTATTGTTATCGATAATCTATCCACTTTCAAAAATCAGTGACACTTTAGTAATAGTGTATTAACATTATTAAAGTAATGTATTTACACTATTAAAATAGTTTATTTCCACTGTTCAAAATGTGTATTTACACTATTAAATTAGTGTATTTACACTATTTCAAAAATTCGATATACGCTATTTCATTCAATGTATTTTTTTCACTATTTAAATTATTCCATATTCACTATTTCGTAATGGTATACTTTGCACTTGTATGAATAGTGTATATACACTATTTTAATAGTGTATTAACATTATTAAAGTAGTGTATTTACACTATTAAAATAGTTTTTTTCCACTGTTAAAAATGTGTATTTACACTATTAAATTAGTGTATTTACACTATTTCAAAAATTCCATATCCGCTATTTCATTTAATGTATTTTTTTCACTATTTCAATTATTGCATATTAACTATTTCGCAGTTGTATACTTTGCACTTGTCAAAATAGTGTATATACACTATTTTGCAGTGACTTTTCACGAATTCAACTTAAGAGAGAACTTAATTTATTATAAGTAAATCTTACATCTTTTCTATTGAACAAATTTTAAATTTAAGTAAATTATATAATAGAGAGTTAGTTAATATTTCTAGCGAGCCTCGAAAAAACGACAAAAGTTAATACTTTTAACATAATGGGTGAACCAAATAAATGAATCTTAGGAGATGGCGATTGCCTAGTTCTGATTTACCTTATGTCAATACTGTAAAGGAGATGGAGAAGCAGTTGGGGTTTGAGAAATAAAATGCATCAATTCCGCAATAAACTATACAACCAATACCTTGCTCAGACGTAAAAACTTACACGGTTTAAAGGGAAAAGTCTGAGAAAGGTGGTGAGAAATATTAATTTATTCTAAATATGTTGAAAACAATAATGAACACGCATCGCCGATGAACAAGGGACCGCCTCTATTCCCAAATTATCGGACGACATCCAACTGACAAAATACACAAGAGCATACAACCCGAATCAGAAGGATAGAAGTATCTGTGAAGGGGGGGATCCATCTAAATTGTGAAAGGCGAAATTGTCTGGAACACAAAGGAAGATTTAGAAGACTTCATCAGAAATGTCGAAGACGCTCTCAGACTTGCCCGACCACGTCTGTTAGACGAGGAATTATTAAACAGACTGTCACAACTAATATCCAGTAGATCCTTGAGATGGGCTTGAGTCCAACGATCCAAGAGGAGGCCATGGGTCTACTTTTACAGAGAAGCCAGACTCATGTACGATATGTTGTTAATAGAAGCGAGTACGAGAAAGCAAGGCCCTAAGGATATTTGCTACGACTGTAAAATAAAATAAAAACGGAATACTAGAAGATCAACGTTGGTGGCTGCAAGTAAAAATTTGAGAGTTCCAGATTTCGACCTGGAGAGACTTGCATCGGTACGATGTTTATGGACATAGTATCTAACAGATAAAGATCCTGATCACATCTGCGCCTGTTTTGCACCAACCTGATTTTTCGAAAACCTTCTGCATTGAGTGCGACGCCTCCGGCACTAGCCGTGGGAGCATGATAACTCAAACCATCGATGATAAAGAACGAGCCATACAGTTCGCCAGCCATAGGATGATGTCAGCTGATAGAAACTACTCGGTCACTGAACAGGAATGCCTAGTCACACTATGGGCAATTCGTAAATTCCTGCCGTACATAGAAGGATATCATTTTCGGGTTATTACCAACCATAGTAGCCTTAAGTGGCTCAGCAACCTACGCAACCCTACGTGTTGGGTTGAATAAAGTACACTACGGTTCAGATGAGATCTATTTATTGTCACCAAAAACACTCTGAGTATAGTAGCTCTCTGAAGTTACTGTTTCGGTAGTCTTCTCGGTACTGGTGTGGGCGTCGCTGGGGGCCCGAGCGGTGTAGAGGGGAGCTTTCCCGAGTGGCCTCTCTGTGGCACGGGGGGGTCTCGGAAGGGAGAGACGCGTCAACATAAACACTACGGGTAGACTAGCACGGTAGGTACTTGAACTACAAGAGTAAGATTGTACCATCGAACACCGTGCAGGAACGTCACACCTCGTCCCTGACGCGTTATCACGAATACAAGAAGAAGACAATGAAGTAGAGGAAACACGTTTGACCCTAGCGGGCATCAGTTCAAAGGACGAATGAACTGATGAATGGTATCTCAATCGATGTCAAGAAGTGACGGACAAGATGAGGACACGTCAATGAGGTCATGGAGGACGAAAATGCATGGAAGTTAGTCCCCCCTTCTGGAGGAGAAACAAAAACAAGCTCCTCCGAATGTTACAACAAATCAACCGCAGGCAGATTTGATCATAAGAAAACTCAACAGCGTGTAGCACTGTCGTACTATTGGCCATCGAGAACAAAAGGCGTGAAGAACTACGTTCAAACTTACTCCATTTGCCAGCAATGTAAACCTGAGCAACACAAATCAATTGGTCACATGGGTCTTCGTAACTTCTCTAGATCGTGGGAAACAGTGGCAGGAGACGTAATGGGTTCCCTACTAAGATCCACTCACGGATTCGAATATCTGGTTGTATTTCAAGATATATTACGAGATGGGTCGAATGCATCTCCACAAGAAAAGCGTACGCTCAGACCATTATAAAACATCTGAACGAGCAAATATTCTTGCGATGCGGGACTCCGAAAGTGTTCATTTCGGATAATGGCACAGAATTCCGCGTAAAGCGATGGATAAATCTCTGCTCAACAGAGCTGTGCACCATAATTACGCGCCTCCTTACCGCCCTCAGCCGAACACAGTAAAGCGGGTGAATCGCACGATTAAAACTCTAATTCGAAAGTTTCTCGACTGATATTACAAAAACTGGGATGAACACATCGCTGAGTTTACCTTCAGTATGAACACGGCATTCAAGAATCTCTGAATACTTCGCCGGCCACGATGAACTTCGGCAGATAGCCTGAGTCGCCTCAAACGTTACTTCGTCCAGAAGAAATCGCGGCCGCATCTGAGGAAGAAAAACAAGCCGTCGACGATTGGAAGAAAAGAATGGAAGATTTAGAATGGTTTCGAAAATTAGCGAACGATCATGCTAAAAATGCTCAAAAACGGCAAGCAAAGTATTTTAATGCATACCACTGAGACGTGCGATACTCCGTCGATAACTTCGTTTTAAAGAAAAATCGGATACTGTATATATCTGCAGCCGAAGACGTCGCAGCTAAACTGGCTCCACTATACGCAGGCCCCTATAAAATCAGCCGTGTGGTGAGTCCGAATGTTTATGAATTAACCGGCTTAGATGGCAAAGTATTGGGTCCAATAGTCGTAGGAGACCTCAAGGAATACCAGGAGAGAACGACCGTGGATTCAGAAGACGTCCAAGCCACGCCCGGGAAGGAAGAAGAAGATGGTAAAGAAAAATAATTGCTATGACCTGCCGGAAAATTCAGTACCGACGCGAACCGCGAGAGTAGGCGAAAGTATGGCCAAGCGAGGTCGACCGAAAGGTTCGAAAAACAAAACTAGTTTGGGTGGTAATCGTAATACTTTCCCTGCGAAGAACGTGAGCATAAAAGACGGTAGCGTAGGGTATCATATGCATATTTTTTATTTCCTGTCTTCTGTCATCTTTTTGACTCTTCCTCCCATTGTACTTATCTATTAGGTTGTCTTAGATTAAGGGGTTATGACAGTGTTAAATCCTGAAAAAAAAATTATTAGTCTAATAAAAAATTAATATTTATGTAAGTGCTCTAAAAACTATATTTTTCCTGCAAAATATAAGTATTATACATCACTTTTATGCTTTAGAAATGTGCATTAAGTGGGTGTAATACTTGATAATCAATTAAAGGTATTTACTTACCAAAAAGCATGATTTTCATCATGTTTCTGGACTTGCCGCAGCTTTCTGGAGGAACCGTACCATCAATCCTGATGAAACAAAGTGGAAAATGTTCCTTATGAGTGTCCCCACACACTGTGTCGTAGGGATTTCTAAAAAACACAAAATTAATACAATTAATTATACTTACTTTGACAATATTAGTAATTACAGTGAATGTTACATATGTAAACATACATAATTTTCACTTTTAACTTTTTTTTGCCAATTCTTCTTCACTCAATTTGTGACCAGACTCATAAGGAAGATTTTTCACTTTGGCGCATCAGGATTGATGGTACGGTTCCTTCAGAAAATTGCGGCAAGTAGACAAAAATCATGAAAAAACTAAATCTGAGTAAAAGGCATTTAAAGTTTATAATGTAAATCATACAAATAAACTCAGCTATACTTACAGAAACTATCTGGCATACCTTGGTTTGTTTTTGGTACACAAATATACATACAATAATGTATATTTGATGGTATGCGCACATCATGCTGTGTGATAATAACATTTAGAAGCTGAAAATAAAATAAAAATTATTGTTAGCTATTCATAATCAAGTTATGTTTATGAATTACAGTTACATGCAATACTTACCATTATTATATACACTTCAAGTTGCTAAAAAGTATGCAAAATAATACTCCAGCCAGTCAATATAAACTCCAATCTTGCTGGCTGCACCCGTATACCTAAAAGCAAAAAATAAACCAACAAAGGAAAAGCTCAGTATGAACACAATTATTACTATTAAATTAAGAATTTATCTGTCACTTCAAGCCAAAGAAATTAAAATTACAAAGGTTAAATTTACTGATTTCTAAAAAAAAACTTAATACTAGTGCGTTTCGCCCCAGACCACTCGTTGGGCTCATCAGTAAGATAACGAGTAGTCCTATCTTAGACGCAACATGATATACCAGAATGGGTGTTACTTATGGGAAAAAGTTGGAAATTAATCTAATGGGACACAAAAATTGTGATCCATCTAGCGGAACAAAAAGGAACATTATGAAAAAGACTCTAAATATATTTATATCCACAAGTATCTATGCAGATAAATTCTTAATTTAATAGAATTATAGTCGAGCGATAAATTCATTATCTTTAAAGTCAAACGGACTTATGCCACTAAAAGTCCTTTTATAATTTTTTTCCACTAAGTCAGTGTCGGGAGTAAGTATGAGAATGGGTAACCCATTTCCTTACTCTTTTTGTTCTGCTAGATGGATCACAATTTTTGTGTCCCATCAGCTTAATTTCCAACTTTTTTCCATAAGTAACACCCATTCTGGTATATCTTGTTGCGTCTAAGATAGGACTACTCGTCATCGTACTGATGAGCCCAACGAGTGGTCTGGGGCGAAACGCACTAGTATTACGTTTTTTTTTAGAAATCAGTAAATTTAACCTTTGTAATTTTAATTTCTTTGGCTCGAAGTGACAGATAAATTCTTAATTGAATAGAATTATCGTCGAGCGATAAATTCATTATCTTTAAAATTACAATTATTACTAATTAGTTTCCAATACTTATCTGAATAATTGTTCTACTCTGCAGAAGCTCTTACATTTTTACAACACCACTGAGGTTATAAGCATTGTTACAGCAGCTAGCAGACAAACTGCACTGAGATAGTGTCTTGAAGGTTGGATGAAAAACAGCTGTTTGGCTGCTTCAAAGTCTTACAGAAAATTCTAGTATACCGATCATATAGTAATCTTCATTCTCGACCGAACGCTGTGAGGCGCAACCTGTTTGGGTGACAAATTCAAATTTGTCGAATGCCTTTACTTTAACACATAACACAACCCTATTGAGTTTAGTAACATAAAATCACACAGAAAAATTAATCCTACGGATTTTATTATATTTTACGGAAATAAATTAATAACTATTGAGAAAAAAACAGTTTGTAAAACGGTTTTTATGTCATATTTTCAGTAAGATATCTCATGAAATTGCTCCGTAAGATGTGGGTAGAACAATTCATTCCACAAGTTTGGCCTAATTAAAATATTTAAAATTCACGATTTTTCAAAAATTTACTTGAAACAGATTTATCAGGTTTTTGTCGATATCTTCGAGGCAAACTGTGAAAAAAGTGAATAACAAAAAAATTGATATTTTCAAAATTTTAACACTGTCATAAACCTTTAAAGGCTTTCCTTTCTCCTCTTCTTTACTTTCCGTTATTTCAACATCCGTGCATAATTTTGCTGGAATATTTTATTTTATTTTTAAACATTGACGCCATAATTTCTTTTATTATTTTTCGATCCTTCGACCGTAATGACCACCGACCGAAAATTTTGTAGAAAGAGAGATGGGAACTACCCCCTTATTTTTTTTTAATTAAATACATTATTAATTCAACTAAAATTTGTGTTCTTAATTGAAATTCTTTAACCTATGATTACTAAAATTTTTTTTCTTCTCTTTCTGTGTTATTTAGTATTAATCTCGACTGTCATTGCCTGGAAACCAAGTAGTGTTAACAGTATCCCTCATTCGCCCAAATACACGTAGTGAGCACGCGCTGATATGTCGGGATGGGTACTCAGCGTCTGGAGGATGGTGTTATAACGGTTGCATGTATATACGCACGTTATCGGCTCTCCGGACACTCACTTACATTACAATATATTGATACTTTGACAACGAGACTTTATAATAAACGTGGTATTACAACCATGGTTATACACAACCGAATATTCTGAGAACAGTAATCGGACTGTTACAGTGCTTTAAGAATCCAACTAGATATCTCACAAATCCATATAGTTTTAAATGATCAGCATGTATATTCAGCTATGAATTCCATCTGGAATCCAGGACAATCCATATGCAATCCACCTGAAATCCACCTGGAAAATCTAGGTGGATTATCCACCTAAATTTCCACGCATTGATTTGCAACAGGGTTGGTAAAAGCATTTAAGTTTTAGTACTCTTCCTGAATACTGTGTAATTTATCTATTCAAATAAAGCCAGTTCAGAAAAAAGCTTAAAACATTTGTTGATTCTTGTATTTATCATTCAAGGTACGTTACATCTGTAAAACTATGATTAATTTAAACATTACTGTTTAAACGTTACAACTGTAAGCCTTTTGAGAGACAGTTTTTGAAGATTTGTGTATTAGATTTTTTTTTAAATCTGTGTTTTTAAACGCCTGACGTAGGGATCCGAAGGGTAGTAGAATTATATCATTTAGGTTTATATTTTTTACCCTTGAACTATGTAATTAATCGATTTAAAATTTTAAATAAAGCCTGCTGATCAAAAAGCCGAAACACTAGCGTATTGTATTAATCATTCGAAGTACATTTAACTAAACGATTCTGCTATAGGCCCTTTGGCATACAGGCGTTTAAGCATTTAAGCATTAAGGTGTTATTTTTCTCCCTTACTATTGTGTAATTGATTGACTGAAATTAAGCTTGTGGAGGGAGAAGCTTAAAATATTTACACCTTACTGTATTTATCATTAAAAATACTTTCAATTAAACGATCGAAATGTAGATCTTTTAAGAAACATCGCTTAAACATTTTAATTTATGTAGTATTGATTGTGTGGTAGATTACTGTTTACTATTTTTAGTAATGTCATTATGCAGTTCAATATTAGAAAGGAGCCTTAATAGCCTTATTTTTAGTTTTTATACTTTTATGAAACTTTTATCACGCAATTGCCATACAAATTATTAATGTTTGTCGTATTCTTAATTACTTGACAATTTTTTACCGCCTTTATTGACAAAATATATCTGTGGCTTGCAGGAAGAACCACTTAAGTGACGTTTTGTGAAAAATTTTTTTATGTCGAATTCGAGGTGCTCTTAGTACCCTTTTTCATTGTACAATAGTAGGATTTCCGAAATGTACAAATATTTTAAATGCCAGCCGATTGCATAATCACTTAAGTGCGTCTCTCGTAAAAATGTTACCGCAGAACTACTTAAGTGCACTCGTTTTTTTTTATTTTTGTGCGAGATACACCGTGTGGAGTACATTAAAGCTGTATGATATATATCTAATTACCTATACCAATATATTCGTCGGTTTTTTAAAATTTTTGAACATTTTTTAAATGTTTTTAAATTTTTCAAAAATTGTCAATTTGCAAAAACAAAAAAATTACTGGAATCGCTCTGATAAAATTCGTACGTATTCCTTAGCTAATTCTAAGAACTTATTACTTTTGAAAATTTAAAAACTTGTAAAAATCTTCGTAAAAAATTTCAATTATAATATGCGCCAGTTCGACCATACCGAGGTTCAAAATGAACCCCCAAATCACGTATCTTTTAGGTTTGGACATTTATTCCATTGGTTAGAGGGGTTCCAGATACATTGCAAATGAAACCGTTCTTGAAATCTCGAATTAAAAAAAAATTGTGGAAAAACCATGCTTTTTTCCTTTAAACTGTTTTTCTCATTGTTAAGAACAATTTTCGAACATTTCAATTGCACCATTAGAAAGGGCACGAGTTAAACTTAAAAAATATGCCTCGCCCAAATTTTTTTTAATCGCTAATTGCATTAGTTACGAGCCCTGAAAGAGAGTGACTGCATAACCACTTAACTCGAGTAATTTGTTTAGCTTGCGCGTCGAGAAAGAAACTATTTACAAATATAATACTACGGTTGTATTCATATTAGATACCTAATGAAATGAGCCAATACTTAGATCTTTTCTCTGACATTTCGATCTACGTATTACTCCAAACATTGAAATCGCTTTTTCTCAAAAACACAAAAATGTGATTTAAGTGGTCCTTTCTGTAAGACATCGATATATAGTTTAGGATATTTGCTTCAAAGGATAAAGTGAGTTACAGTTTATGTTTGAATTTTGTATATAAGTGCATGTTGGGTATTGTTTTGGAGTTAAAAGGAAGAGAAGGAAAGGAGAAAACACAAGTGTTCTGGGGGGCCCATTGAATTATTTTGAGAAAATATCGATTTATTCAAGGAGAAGAGAGTGGAAGTTTTTTTAGAGTCTAAACAAAAATATATATTGAAGGACACTACGCCCGAGAGCACAATCCGAACTTGAGTACAATGCCTACAGTGAGGGTAAACTGGGGGGAGGGGATAGCGCGCTCGGCCGCCGCTAGCCTGCCGCGATGAGCTAGAGTCTTTCTCGCTAGAGATTTTCGTGTATAGTGAGCGTACCTACAACGTACCTATATTACCGACCGAATACTATAGGTAGATCTTTTCTATGACATTTCGATCTTCCGTATTACTCCAAACATTGAAATCGCTTTTTCTCGAAAACACGAAAAAGTCATTTAAGTGGTTCTTCCTGTAAGCCACAGATATTATTTATGCAATTTTAGTATCAAAGCAAGCTTGACAATTTAATATTTATTTGTAATCGTAATTATGAAAAAACAATATTGTTTATAGTAACTTTTCTCCTTTTGACTTTTAAATAATTGTCTAATATTAAAAAAAAAATTACAATACATTATTTTTTATATTCAATATCAAGAAAGAGGAAAGAGCACACTAATGAGAGAGGGAGAGAGAGAGAGAGAGAGCGGAGAAAGCAAGAGAGAGGGGAAACAGATCTCCTCTTTCCCTTTTCTCTCTCTCTCTCTCTCTCTCTCTCTCTCTCTCTCTCATTTCACTCATCTCCCTCATTCCTGTCTCTCGCTCTCATTTCTCTCCTCTCTCATCTCTCTCCTCTCGCTCATTTCTCTCCTCTTTCATCTCTCTCTTTCCTTTCTCTCTCTCTCTGCTCTCTCCCTCGATAATAACTATGTGGTCTTACCATATGGTAATCTGGGTAAAAAAACCAGATGGTCATTACCACCTGGTAAAACTATCTGGTTTTGTTCACCAGGGGCTAAATCTCAGTTTGTGCTTATTGCATTCATTGCAACTAAGTAATTTTTATTTGTATTGCTTATTCGAAAGCGTAAAAAGAAAGCATTTTTCATTTTACTGATCAGTTTTTAAGTGATGGTTAATTTTTTGCTTTCGCTAAATATTTATCTGACATTTTAAAATCAATATGAAATATTTTTAAACGATATGTAAACCACTTTTTCTGTAAAGTCTGAAGTCCGTAATATTTTCGAGTATTATCATTAAGTATAAAGAAATCGTGACAAAAATTACAGCGCGCCAAACGCGCTGCTCTTCGTCTGGTACGCATAGATTTTTTATACATTAAAAAAATTCATTTAAATACTAATAACCTGGAAAATTGTTCCTTACAGCCGAATTTGGTAATTAATCTACCTGTATTTTAAAATATCCACCTAGTTTACCAAAACCGGCACGGAAACGGCACGTCAACGGCACGGCTACATCACCGCCACGGAAACGGCATGAAAACGGAAATGGCACGGAAACGGAACAGGCACGGCCACGGAAACGGCACGGAAAGGGCACGGAACCGAAAACGGCTCGGGAATGGAAACGGCACGCAAACGGGAGCGGCACGGCCACGAAAACCGCACGTGAACGGAAATGGCACGGCCACGGAAACGGCGCGGAAACAAAGACGACACGGAAACGGAAACGGCACGGAAACGGAAACGGCTCGGAAACGGAGACGGCATGGAAACTAAAACGACACGGCCACGGCCACGGAAACGGCACGGAAATGGCACGTGAACGGCACGGCTATATCACCGGAATAGAGACGGCACGGTCACGGAAACGGCACAAAAGTTAATAATAATAATAAGCAAGTCACTATTAAAATTGATACTATATTAATTGTGATATGATTTCATTTTTGTTTATTTGTCTCTATGCAAAATTTTCAACTAAATATCTATTAACTCAGGATTGCATCTATTCCTGTATCAATATTACATATATTGTCTATATGCAATTCCCGTGCGTTTCTATGCATGTCTCGAAATTGCATCAATCAATTATTAATATTAGTAAAAAAAATTAACTATATTCAATGATTTACTAATGTTATGTGAGATACCGTATTTATGCTAAATTATTCCAATAAGTAACGTAAAATAAAAGAAATCAAGTATAATGCCAAATTATATTCAAGTAATTAATCAATAAATTTTCAACGAGACTGACTTTATTCTACTCTATTAATAGAACGAGCTCGTAATAACTATTCCTATTTATTCATATTAAATATGTTGAAATCGCAAAATTATCTCTATTTATCCCTACTAAGTATAATGTAATTTCAAAAATATCCCTATTTGTTCTAATAACTATCATATAGCTCAAAAATATATGAAACTATCCTATCATCAAATATAATTATCCCTATAAAATATTCTTATATGATTCAAAATGTAAGTATTGTAAAGATTTTGCGAAAACTTATATAATTCGAAACTTATCCTTAATTATCCTAATGATTTCCGAAATGAACTAATTCTTTCTACTATTAGAAGTAAGAGCTAAACGACGGCTGGATGTAATGTGTCTAATAAGTCTATCAATAGCGCTATGATTTCAATAAGCATTCTAGACACGTAAATTCATAATAAAATATTACACATACATTATATGTCGTCAAATTGACCATTGTGGATGTTTTAAATTTGGATTTTATATCGTATGATTTAAAGACTGATGTAATAAATTTCCTCTGATGGAGGACGTATGTATGATTAGTCGGAGAAGAAAAGCTAATATGAAAATAAATATAAAAAATGCGCAATAAAAGTATGAACTTTTAATTTTAACAAAACGGGCAGTAGATGTTCTTTCCGTTGGCATCTTTCTTATCGTTTTCGTCTTTTTCTTTTTCTAATTGTTCTAATCTTTGTTTCTCTCTCTGTCTCACGCACTCTCTTTCTTCATCTTTGCGTCACTTCTCTTCAGCTTCGCGTTGTTTTCTCTATTTTTTCTCCGCCGCCGTACGCATTACCTCCTCATAACTGCGATACATGATTTTAGCGGCTTTTCAAATTCACGCGCGAGAGAAAATCAAATTATATTATTGCTATTTTTTTTTTCATTTATATTATTGCTATATCTATATTTCCGACTAATTAATCCCGATTCGTGTGCGTCAGTTATTAAATATTATCCTATTCTCAATCAATAAACTTATCAGTCTGTCAATATTCTCTTTCATTCATCCACACGGGGTAATATGTATATATGTATGTAATGGGTATATATTTTCGCAAGAAGGGCAAAATGTATGTGTATACGTTAGGGTTATTCGCTCGCAGTAAATATATGTATACACATATATATATACATATATAGGGGAATATTCGATTAATGTATATATGTGCTTAAGAATATATGTGAATATATTGATAAATATTGGGTATTTCGCTATATATCTTACTATATTATATAGTTGTTTTGAGCCGTGCTGGAATTTAGCCCCTCCTCCCCCCCCCCCTCACGAGCCCCCTCAGCTCCCCCACAGCCTCCCCTCAAAAGAACCAAGAAATGTTTCAAAAGTTTGGTTATTTTTATGCGTTTTGCCCCCCATCACCCCCCCCCCCTCAGCGACCCCTCAATAACAAGAACTAGAACGTATAGATTATTATTGGAGAAGACAGGCGGAATTAGCATGTTATTGATGTTGGAGATAGGTAGAGATTTTGTGAATGGTGGAGATCACGATTGTATTCATAAGTGGATGGTAGAGAACAAATAAAGGGGATAGGTGAAGTTTGGAGTTCATGATTGGAGACATTAGTGGAAGGTGAAGGTGAGAGGTGGAGCTGAAGGACATGATTGCAGGCAATAGGTGGGCGGTAGAGGTGCTAGGTAGATCGTGAACTGTCATGGATCGAGGTGATAAGTAGTGGGTAGAGGGTACGAGTGAAGGTGCTAAGTGTGCATGGAAGTCATGATTGGTGACTATAAGTGTAGGCAGAAAGTTGTAGGTAGTCGTGACAGGTCAAGATTATGTGTGAAGGGTGGTGGTGGTCATGAATTTAGTAATAAGTAGATGGTGTAAAAGATAGACGAAGTGTTGAGCTCGCGATTGAAGTCATAAGTAAGAAGTATAAGTGATAGGGAAAGAACGAGGAAATAATTGCAGGCATAAGTGGACGGTGTCGGAAAAAGGAGGATTATGAACATTATGGTTAGTATCATAAGTGGAATGTGTAGATTATAATTGAATCAGAAAGTTCTAGGTGTAGGAGATAGGTAGAGATTATGTGTGGAGGGTAGAGATCACGATTGTATTCATAAGTGGACGTTGTAAGGGTAGTTGGAGAAAAAGGACATGATTGAGTGCAATAGATGGATTGATGAAGGTGGTTGATCAATGTTAGAAGTCATATGTGGACGATTAGAAGCGATATGTGGAGGGTGGAAGTGCTGGTGAAGTAAATGATAGACTTTATTGGTATAGATGAAAAACGTAGGATAATAGGTTGATGGGAAGTTCATGGTTAGATGTGATAGATGAAGGCAGATAACCATGGGTGGAGATGATAGGTGGAGACCAGAAGTCACGGGTGGAGATGATAGGTAGAGGCCAGAAGTCATGTGTGACGCTGATAGTGGGAGTTGTAAGGGATAGGTGGAGTGTGGAATTCATGATTGGAGTCAGAAGTGGTAGATGAAAGAAACAGGTGGTGTAGGAGAACTTGATTGCAGGTAACAGATGGACAGTGGAGGTGCTAAATAGTTGTTAAGCTTCATGGGTTGAAATTATAGGTGGTGGTTTGAGGCTACGAGTCAAGATGTTAGATGGCACGTGGAATTCATGTGTGGAGTTGATAGTTGTAGGCAGAAAGTGTGAACAATGAGGTCCTCATTGGAGACGATAGATGGAGGGTAGTAATGATAGGTTGAGAACATTTGTAGAGAACAATAGTTTTAGTTGAATTTTAGGTCATAGATAGAGAGTAGATTTTATGAGTTGAGGCGATACGTAGAGGGTGAAGGTAGAGAATAACAGGTTGATAAGAAGGTCCTAGGTAGTGGTGATAGGCAAAGGCGGAAAGTCAAGGGTAAAGGTGATAGGTTGAGATTATGTTTAGTAGGTCAAGATGGTAAGTAAAGTTTATACCAGGTGTGAAGTTGAATTGTGGAGCTTATTATTGGAGTCATAAGTAAAGGATCTAGGTGATGGGTCAAGGGTGTAGATGATCGATGGTAGATAAGATTTCAATGGTGAAAATGGTAGGTAGTTAGTAGATTTCATGGTTAGAGATCATCATGGACAGGTGGTTGGTTAGCGTCATAGGTCATGTTTGCAGATGAAGTTTGTGCCTGGTATGAAGCTGAAATATGGAGCTCATTATTGGAGTCATAAGTGAAGCATGTAGGTCATAGATGTAGATGAGCGGTGAATAGTGAAATTTGTGATTGAAGGTAGTTGGTGAAGGTGGTATTCATGATTTGTGGCGATAAGTGATAGCTGAAGAAGATAGGTAAAGGTAGCAGACGGAGGGTGGAGCTGATGGGTGAGCTATATTTATAATAACATATTTCAGTATCATGTATATACCATGAATGTTACAGCAGTAGACACATTTAAGAATTATTATTGTTCCAACAATCAATAAAATATGCATAAATTTAAAAATTGGGATTTGAAAAAAAAGTTTAAAATCAATTCTTTAAATTGTTGCTGTAAATTATATCTGAACATTACCAAATACAAAGTCAAAAACTGAAGCAATGGGGGTTGGCGAGCGGAGCGAGCAGGGGGGTACCCCCCTAGTATATATATATATATATATATATATATACACACACACACGGATATCTGTGCTATAGATATCGGATATTTTGGGGTTTTATAATTAGTAAATAAATATGTTGCTCGTACAACTTAGGGCAACTTATAATGTGTGCAGCTTTACGCTGTTTTAAATATTATGGTACCGATTTGAAAAGTTAGATAGGGATTTTCCGTTTGTGAAATAATACTGTCGATTGAGAATAATTGTACGGAATATTTTAAAAGGGGTTTCGTAATTTTGATACTTTCGTATGTAAAATCTCGACTTGAAGTATTTATAATGTTTGGGGGGAAAAATCTCAGTAACTCGGTAATTTTGAAAAATGGTTATATTGATTTAAATTTTATGCGGGAAATTTTGCACGTTTGTACTGGGGGATCAAGAACGTTTCAAAAATCTCGAAGCTATGTGTCGATAACTTAAAATTACAGTTTCCTCTGTAACTATTGTTCTTTTAAAGTTAGACGAATTTCGTAAACGTAATTGTACATAAAAAAACAAAATTTATCTTCAAGCATGGATAAAAGTTTCAAAATATTAGTTTATTTTAATAATTAGCATAAACGAGTGGTGCCATCTTCTATCTTTCCTTAGCTGAAGGTTTTTTTTGCATTCTCTTACTAGTCCGGGCTGATCAACGCACACCAACGGTAGCAATGCGTGGCAGGCCAACATTTGTTCACCACCTTCTGAGAATACAGCACAGCTTACTATGCAGTGGCTACCTACGCATGTGCCCGACGAAACGCGCAATGCTGAGAGTATGGGCAGAAAAAATTGGGCATCAAATACTACGGTGAAAAAATGGGTAGTGTTTCCGAAAATTTTATGAGGGTAAAGGGCGATCTCGGAGGGTGAACGTGAACAATTCATAATAATTCAAAATTTGCAAAATAAATACTTTATGAACAGCTATGTAATTCTACAGAAAAGGCTTATTTCAGCAGAATTTGAATGATAAAAATCGAACGGTAACTACCTGAGATTATTAGACTAGTTTGATAATCTTCACTTACAGACTGTGAATTGATAACAGTGAAAATGCTCCGATTTTCGTCGGTAACAAAAGTATCGGAACGACGTAAGCCAAAATTACCTTTGTTTAAATTGTTTTTGAAAACTTGAGATAAGTAATGCTGTCTTATTACCGCAGAGAGGATACCTTATGACACCATGGCAGACCTGGCTAGAGCGCAATGAGGGTCACACCTGTACACCTTGCACACCTTAAAAAAAATTTTTATTAAAATTTTGATTTCAAATATGAATTTTTTGAGGAGAAAACTGCGTCTGTCGAGCATTATATTTCGCCAACGTTCGGATTACCCCTCATCATGGCTAATAAGAGCCTTATTTTGGATGATTCTGTTTGAGTGGATGTGATGATTAAAGGGCGATTTGTGGAGATGTTAGTTGACCTCGGCTCGCGGTGGCGTACCACTGTCCCGGCAATACTTGTAAGAACATCGGGTTCCACGTCTTTAGATTCTTAATCTGTATTTTGCAAAATCTTACTATTTAAATGTTCAAATCCGTTTTTCTTTACTGTCGTCGATCAGGAAGACGGCGTTCGTTTCTAAATTCTGGTAAAATTTAAATTAAATTCCTTGTATATTATTATTATATTTGTAATATTATTATAGTAATTCTGTAAAATTTAAATTTTCTGTTATTCTGTAAATTTGTTATAAATTCAATTT
Organism: Philotrypesis tridentata; assembly: GCA_018906965.1. Classification (NCBI taxonomy): domain Eukaryota; kingdom Metazoa; phylum Arthropoda; class Insecta; order Hymenoptera; family Pteromalidae; genus Philotrypesis; species Philotrypesis tridentata. The sequence continues at coordinate 11,338 of JACCIB010000459.1, read as the reverse complement.
TTGTACTCATTAATTTAGCCACTGATGAGGGGATGAATACATCCCGAAACGTTTGGCAGAAATAAAGATACTTGGCTCGAAGAGACGCACAGTTTTTCCATTCCTCAAAACTTCCACCATCGAGCGATAACGTCATTATTTATAATTATGAATTTTTGTATAAAATGTTAATAGTTTTTAAAGTTTACAGCCATTTTTACACTTTTAAGGCTCAAATTTAGAATGAAGGAAGGGCTTTATACCTAATTTCATGTCGCCAAAAAATGGAGCTCTGCGCCAATTACTTTTTGCATAATTGCAAATTGAATTTTTTATGTACGATTTTAGTGCACTTTTGTGTGCGCGAGCACGAGAAATTGGGGAGTTCTACTGGAATTTGGAATACAGCGTTGAAAATTTTATGATTTGAACAACGAAGTGTATATTTTGGATTTGCGAAAAAAGGTTTTGAATTGATGAAAAACGAACTGAAACGTGTGACACGGCGGGGCTGGTGGCTGTGGCGGGCGATACGAAGAGGAGAGAGGCACGTCGGTGCGTCTCCCGGGGAGTGTTTCGCGCTCGCGCCGGGGCCTTCCCCTCCGCGGTCCTGAGTCGAGCTACAGGTCGCGTCTGTTGTTTTTCCGGGGTGTGCGGGCGCCTTGACGCGACACTGATGGCTCACTCACAAGCTCGGGCCTCGGCTGAGACTCCTTATCTCGCGGGTCGCTTGAGCCGGTAATTTGTGGTATATAAATTTTAACACTTAGAATTGTACTGAATTTCCTTTATTACTTTACAACACTGACTGCAGGCTTCCTCGCGTACGGCCGTTGTCTCGTACTCTGTGGATCGACGACGCGAATACAGTCGAGACGCGGTTGTGCGCGGGTGAAGAAGGCTGCTGGGCGAAAACTCAAAAAAACTCTCAAAACTCTGGGTTGCTCTGTGCTACTCACGAGGAGGTTGGCTCAGTACTGCCCGCTCGCTCACTCGTCTCGGCGCTCTATCTCGCGATCTCACACATACACGCTCGCACTAGTGTACAATCGTCACGTGATCGGCCGCGGCAATTTACAAATTTCTCGTCTTTATTTTTTTTCCACTCACGCTCTGGCTTCGGCACACTCGTTCGCTTACTGCCGTTGTGGAGAGCCCTGGCGCCTCCACTCCGACCGCCAATAACATTTCGCGTTACATACGGGGCTCAGTAGCCTCCACTCTTTCGAGTTCCGCGGCGGCATCGTGCCGTCTCTCTCGCACTCACATACTCTTCGGCACGCGTCGTGCTGCGCGCGCTCACACACACACATACGCACGCGCTCGCTATAATATACGCGGCTCAGCCGCTCGTCGCGCCGCTCGCTGTAGCGCCATGCGCTGGCTATGTTCGCCGTCGCCTCGTGCTCCTCGGCGGTGTCATGGCGGCGGCTGCGGCCCAGCGGTGCGCCTGCTGGCTCTGCGCGCCGCGCGCGGCCGCGTATAGTAGTCAGCGGCGCTCCCACTCCTCGCGCGCTCTCTCGCTGCTCGACGGCCGTGACGTCACGGCGGCGACTCGGCTGGCTGCTGCTCTCGTGCGCTCTCTCTCTCTCTCTCTCTCTCCTACGGCGCGGCTCAGTGCCGGCGCCTGGCTACGGCTCAGCTGTTTTCTCCTGTAAGCACCCGTTGCCATTAGAGCATATTCTTCTGCTCGGTTTCGGGTGCCTGCAGGAGAGTCACTCAGCTTTTCAACGACGGATTCTCCGTCGCATTCCCCCTTCCAAACTTTCAATGCCCTGCATTGTTAGGTTTTCCAGACTAGGGGTGCTGAGCGCTCTCCCGCAGGGGCCCTCCCCGACTGTGAGTTAGTGGTTAGTAACTGTTCTCTCCCCTGTGTTGGGCCTCTGCTACCTTCGGGTATTGCTGAAACGAATAAACTACCTTGGTGTTCCTTGTTTCCGCTTTGAAGTCGTTCTCCTTCGCTCGGCGAGTCTCTCTTACTCGGTTTCTCCGGGTTATATTGAACAGAATAGATATGGATAAAACGGAACAGAGACGCTTACCTTTACTTCTCTCTGCTCTCTCGTAGGCTCCCCGGGGTGAAAATCCTCTCGAGGATCGCCTCCCGCAGGTGCTGGGGCAGATCCTCCACCCTTTCCAGGATCTTGAGGACCTCTGAGGGCGCCATCCGGGCGCTAGGCTCGCCTACGGTTCCAGGGCCGGCCGACGGGGTGGTGGTGCGAGGCCTCGGGCTGGGCTGTGGCTCGGTGGGGAGGGGTACGACGGCGCGGGGCCGGGGCACTGGCCGTGTCTCTGGTGGACTCGGGCGCCTCCTTTTGGGCTGGGGCGGGTCCGCTATGCTGGCCGGGGGTGATGGTGTGGCGGTTGGAGCGGTCGAGGGTCCGGCGATGGCGGCGTCGGTGGCAGGGGCGCCAAAAGCCCGTTGCCGGCTCTCCTCCAGCTCTTCTCCCAACCCTGTGGCCATCTCGCGGTAGCGGTCGGCGCAGCGAGGGCAGCCGTCCACCTCTACCCCGTTCCTGCCGCAATTGTGGCAGTAGGTCCGGACCCTGGGCCGGGGACAGTCCAAATGTCCGTGACCGCGCTGCCAACAATTGAAGCAGGTATACGGGGGAGGGTCAAGGGCGGGGTTGTGCGGCAGCGCCCTCAGCCCGTCAAACCTCAGGCCCGTCACCTTGACGTGGCTCCTCCTGCCTCGCTTCCTCTCTCGGTGCGGTTGCGGTTGCCCCTCCGGGGGTGCTGCCGCTGTATCGGGCGTCGGTGGCGGTGAGGTGGAGGCAGCGGGTGCGTCGGGTGTTACCGACGGACGCGCGTTGGCAGGCAGTGGCTCGCTCCGGATTGGGGGGCCTGGTGGCGTGATTTCACGCGGGCGGCGGGGCTCCTCAACTGCCGGGAAATAATCCTCGGCCGTCCACTGCGCCGGGCCTCGTCCCCTGCGCCTCCTGGAGCGGGCTCTCCTCTCCGGCTCGTGTGGTGGCGGGGGAAGGCGCTCGGCCGGCCGGTAGGTGGTGACCGTGAGGGTGCCGTCCTCCAAGTCCCAGTCCTCCTGCCCCTGTCCGCCCTCAAACACCTGTACCGACGCGTAAGGGCACCTGTACTGGGGCTCTAGGTCCTCCTCGCGGAACGGCACATCTATAATCCGCGGCTCGTCCAACCGCCCGTACGGTTGGGGCCGCACCTCCCCTTCTCCTTCTACGCCGGAGCTTCGCTCTACGGCTGGCGAACTCGTTTCCCTCGTTACGCCGGAGCTGAGCTCCACGGCTGGCGAACTTACCTCCTTCGCTACGCCGGAGTCGCGCTCTACGGCCGGCTGGTGGCGCTGCGCCTGCGCTCCTTCCCTTCGGGTGTCGCCCTCGCGCTGGATCTCGGTCCAGTTCCATCTGGGCCTGGGTGCCCGTGGAAACTCCTCCTCGCCGTGACGCGCGCCCAGCCGTGCCCACACCGAGCTGGCTCGTTGGAGACTATCCCCCGTACCGGGAATAGGCTCTCCGGCCGTGCAGGGGGGAGTCTCCGGTGCCAGTCCCGGTGTAGAGGGGGCGGCGTTGGCGATGCGCGGAGGGATGTTGACAGCGCGGGGGCCCCGTCGCGGTTCCTTGGGCCTCGCTCCCTCTAAGGTGTAGTCCCTAGTGGGTGGTAGTGGCTCGAGGGTCGTCGTCGGGGCGGCGGATTCCTCCGACTCCCGCAGGAGGTCGGCCTCCTCCTCCAGGGAGACGCAGCACTGCAGGTCTCCCTCCGGGTCGTCCGGTCCCACAAGGGCTGCCTCATCGTCTGAGGCGTCCTGCCCTAGGGGTGCGGGACGGGTGGCCGGCACTTCATCGTCCTCCATGGCCTCGGCGGTCTCCTGGAGTGGCTCCCTTTCGCGGGCAGCTCGGCGAGCAGCCGTCTGTCGGAGGAGCTCCTTCCTCAGACGCTGCTCTTCCTCCATTCCTCCGTCGCAGGTGGCGCTATGGGGGTTGTAGTCACTCATCCTATAATCAATCTTATTTTATTACGGGTTCGCGGATATTCTTAGGACAGCACAGTTTTCCATCACCTTGTTACTTACATGCGTTACTTCACATAAACATCTGGCACTCACGGCACCTGCTAGTACTACTTTTTGGATACATCACGGGGGTTCGGGTTAGGAATAGGGAGGTGGCCAGGACGCGGTGGGATGTACTTCCGTAAATCACTAACATGGACCTTGGCTATCTTCCGCCCCTTTCCACCCTCCGTTTCCAGTTCATATACAAGGGGTGATATCTTCTTTATTATTTTAAAGGGGCCCTCGTATTTCGGCGCGAGCTTAGCTGCGAAGTGCGCTGCTGCATTCGATAGCGGGTGCGCTTTCCGTAATATCAAGTCTCCCTCTGAAAACTCTGCAAACTTACGCCCCTTGTTATACGCTCGGCTCTGTCTCTCCCTTTCTCTATCGATAAACTTGGCTACAAGTTCGCGCAGGGCATCTTCATCCTTTCCGACCACTCTTCTGGCTCTCCTACATCTACGCTTGGGCCACCTTCCATCTCCTTCTTCCGTCGTAAGCTCCCTACCGGGGTGGGATGGCGACCGAAATTAAGGAAGGCCGGTGAAGTTCTAAGCGTGGCCTGGTTTGCTGTGTTGATCGCGTGTCTCAGCTCATGTAACCGCTTGTCCCAATCCTGGTGACTCTCTACGTACATCGCGATCATGGTTTTTAGGGTTCTATTAATTCTTTCCACCGGGTTGGCTTGGGCGTGATACGGGGAGGTTGTGATATGCACAACCCCGTATTCGGCTAAGGCGGGGGTGAGGGTTTTGTTAACAAATTCCGTACCATTATCGGTTAAGAGGTATTCGGGAGTTTCCCATCGGAAGAGAATCAGTTCTTCGAATGCTTGTAATACAGCTTTTCCATCTGCCTTTTTTAGTGGCTTGACCTCGATCCACCGCGAGAAGAGATCTTCGAAGACTAGCAGATATTTGTTTTGGCTTTTACTCCTGGGAAACTCCATCATGTCGGCTGCTACCACTGTCCAGGGCTCTTCAACTATCCTTCTCCCCATTAATCCCTGGGGCCCCTGTTGGCTAACTTTATACTGCTGACACGAGAGACAGGAGTTTACGTACCGGTATGCGTCCCTATACATGCCTGGCCAGAAATATTCTCGGGCTAGGCGGTCGTACGTTTTGTCGATCCCCATGTGTCCAGAGTTTGCGGCGTCATGGGCAGTCGAAAGTACGCTCTCCTTTTCCTCCTCGGGGACTACAAGCTTCCACCCATCTTCCCCTCGCGTGATAGGCTCTATTATCGGATCTATTTTATACCGGTAAAGTCTTCCGTCGATCACCCGCCACTCTGGGAACCTTTTGGGATTTTCTAGGACATCAGCTCTACGGCGGAGATACCAACTGTCAACTGTCTCTCCCAGGGCGGCTACCTCGGCTTCAAACATACGCGATAGGGCATCGGGTACTTGGTGTTCTTTCCCCGGGCGGTGTTCAATCGCGAAGTCCCACTGCTGTATCTCCGCAACCCATCGGGCTAACCTCCCCGTCGGCTCTTTTAAATTTCTGAGCCACTTGAGCGCGCTGTGGTCGGTAATTACCGTAAAGTGATATCCCTCGACGTACGGTCTCAGTTTCTTAATGGCCCAGATCAACCCTAGGCATTCTCGCTCGGTGGTAGTGTAATTTCGCTCTGCCTTGGTCAACATTCGGCTCACAAACACTATTGGGTGTTCTCCATCGTCAAATTCTTGAGTGAGAACGGCCCCAACCGCGATGTTGCTCGCATCGCACTGTATGCAGAAAGGCTTCGTGAAATCCGGTCTCGCTAATACCGGGGCTGAGGCTAAGGCATTTTTGATACTTTGGAAGGCCTCCTGCTGATCCTCTTCCCATGACCATGTTCGGCTTTTATGGAGTAACGCTGTGAGAGGCGCTTTTAAGTCGGATGCGTCTTTCACAAACTTGTCGTACCATCCAAATAGGCCCAACAATCGGCGGACTTGTGTAGGTGTTTTAGGCACAGGGTATTGCAATATCGGTGCTATTTTCTCGGGGTCAGGGCGTAGCCCTTCTTTGTCGAGGATGTACCCCAGGTACTTAATTTCTCCTACACAGAAGTTGCACTTTTTCGGATTGATCGTCAAACCTGCGTCTACCAGTACTTTCAACACGTGTTTAGTCCAATGTTTATGTTCTTCGACGGACTCTGTGGCTATGACGACATCGTCGAGATACCCAAACACAAATGGGGCTACGGCAGGGCCAAATAGGGCGTCCATGAGACGCTGCAGCGTTGCGGGGGCGTTGCAAAGGCCGAACGCCATTCTGGTGAATTGGAACAACCCCATGCCTGGCACGGCGAAGGCGGTGTACTTCTTGCTATTCTCCTCCATTTTCACTTGAAAATACGCCTGCCGGAGGTCTATTTTGCTGAGGTATTTGGCGTTTCGCAACCGATCGAGGATCATCGTCATAGGCGGCAGCGGATAACTGTCCTTCTTGGTCACGGCGTTGATTGCGATATAATTAACGCAAAATCTCTCCGTACCATCTGGCTTCGGCACGAGTACAGGTAGACTGCAAAAGTCACTGGCGGAGTTTTCGATGACGCCTAGTTTCCAAAGTTCCTCTACGGCCGCTTGTATAGCAGCTAACTTCTTCGGGGACTTCCTTATCCACTTTTGACGGATCGGCGTTTCATCCGTGAGTTGGATGTGGTGCTCGGTCTTTGTGGTGAAGCCTAGGACGTCCGGAGAATACTCTGGTAGTATCTCCTTCACGATTTTGTCTATCTCTTGTCGATCTTCTACTTCTAACTCTAATATGCCTGCGCACTCAGCGTAGATTGCAGCTACTGGCTGGTCGCTTCGCCGGTCAAACTCCCTCCACGGCCCGGAATTGGCTCTCCACCAGCCTCTATGGTCTGTGTCTATTCTAAACGTGTCGCTGAAGTCTTTTCCCAACAGTATTGGGTGTTGGACTTCCTGTACGGCTCTGGCTGATATGGTGCTGGGGATTCCTTCTAGGTCGAATCGGATATCCAAATATCCTAAGATTGGTGTTCGGGCTCCCGTGACCGTCTGGATGTGGGCTGTTGCGTTGCGAAGCCGACTAGTGAGACGCTGAGCTATCTCTGGTCCTACCAATGATACAACTGCTCCCGGGTCGAAGAGCGCCCTGTATTGCTCCCCTGCGAGGATAACTCGTAAGTAATTCCGATTATCAACGGTGATTCCCGCAATTTCTCCATCATCCTCCTTCATAGAGCTAGGCACGTCGACAAGGGTGGTGTCGTCCTTCGGCTCGGGGTTATTGGTACCCAGTAAGTTTAGTGCTCTCTCTATTGTTTCCAGTTGCTCATACTCTTTTTCTTCCTCCGTATCGCTACTATCTTCTTCCAGCCACGTCGCAGCTTCGATTATTTCGATCTCATCCATGTCGAAATCGTCATTGAAATTGTCCAACACTGATACTCTCTTCAGTTGCTCTTGTACTGCTCCATCTTTTTCCATGGCGTTCTTTCGGGTTTCCCCTGAATCCATCGCCCAAGTCAGGCGATCTGTGGCTGCCTTCACAGGTGTTTCTTCCTCTTTGTGCGACGTGGCTCGGCTCAGGCTCGCGGGTGGTGCACACAAGTATCTCTGATTCAACTCTAAGTTTTTCTCCTCAACTCTTTTTCTCCATGCGTCCAGGTTGAGTTTTGCAAACTCCTCCGCACTCAAGTTTTTTGATTTCTCGGGTTTTCTCTCTGGCTCGGATTTCTCGGATTTCTCAGATTTTCTCCTTGACTTAGATTTCTCGGATTTCTCAGATATTTTCTCTAACTCGGATTTCTCAAATTTCTCAGATTTTCTCTCTGACTTAGATTTCTCGGATTTCTCAGATTTCTCAGATTTTCTCTCTAACTCGGATATTTTCCTCGTAGCGTTGCTACTCCCCAGAGGCTCAACCGGCGTCCCGTTTGGCGTGGCTTCCGCAATCCTTTCTACTCGGACTTCTAATTTCTTCAGTTGTGTCGTGACTTCCTTATCCTCGTCTAGTGAGTTCGGCTTGTCTGCGGCACTCTCTTGCTTAAGACTAGTTTTCTTCCTCTGCTCTCCTCTTACTTCCAGGAATTTTTCAATACCTCGTGCTTGGTGCTCTTCTTTTCCATTGCGGTTGTTTTCTGTTTGGTTATGTTTTTCCGGTTTTTCTTCACTTGAGGTAGGGGTGAAATAGGCTCCTATCCCTTGATTTTGTTTGTCTACCGCTAGCTTTAGGTTAGAACTTCCAATTCTCGGTATTGATACTCTCGGCTGTGGCTTCTTCGGTGTTGTATCTACTTGACTCTGTTTTAGTGGCAGCATGCCACTCTCTCCCCCTTCCAAGACTGACGTCCGAACAGGAAAGTCAGTCTTTTCTATCACCAAACGCCCTAACGTGGGAGTTGGCTCCAAAGGGGGTTTGATGACTGTGGTTGTGGGGTTTGTTGCGCCTGTGGGGGTCGCTGTGATTGCGACTGTTGCTGAAGTGGGGCTTGTGGTGGTGGCGGGGAAGTCAGCGGCCCCTGTGCTGCTCCCGCCTGTGCGTTTCCCAAACCGTTTCTGATTTGAGCGCACATCGGCGTTTGGCAAGTTTGGAATCTTGCACCTTTATTCCCGCAAACCTGGCAAGTCGGCTCTGGCCTTACCGGACAGTTTTTCAACTGGTGTCCCATCTGTTTGCAATAGAAGCACTGCGTTAGGTGACAGTTAGCTGCACGGTGTCCGGTTTGGTGGCATGTGTAACATGCACCTACGTAGTCGGCTTGGTTGCCTGGTCTGGCGTTGGACGTTTGCGTCGGTGGCGCTGTGTTTAGCGGTGGTGTGCGCTGTAGCGGTTGTTGGTAGTTTCCGGTATACGTTGCCTGTGCTGCGTAGACAGGTTCTGCTGGCGGTAGCTGTGGTGGCGTTGGCGGAGTGTTCGCGGGTGGTTGGCCCGTTTGTGATAGAGATGGTTGCTGTGTTGGCGCTTTGTTCTTTTTCCCCTTTTTCCCTTGGTTGGGTGGTGTTGAGCTTGCGTCTGCAGCGGCTACCTCACCTACTTCCTCCACTGCGGCCACCTTAGGCTTGGGCGCCGGTGTCCAGGCTACGGCAGGAAAACGAGATTTCTCCACCGGTGGGGGTGGTGTATATCTTATATCTTCCTCTACTTGCTCTTCATACCTTCGACCGTATTTCTTCAAATCATGATACGTTTCGATGTGTTTGTTCTTCAGTGCCCTTCTATATTCAGGTCTCAGCCCTTTCATAAGGAGTTTGATCTGTTTCTTTGTCCTTAGAGGCTTTCTTAGATGATCGGCTATATATCTGAAGCTTGTAATATATGCATCGAGTTTTTCTCCTTTACCCTGTGTTCTCTTGTATAGTTCGTCCATTATGTCATTCGACGACATCGGTTTACAGTATCTTTGTCTGAAGGCTTCTTCGAAATCTTGCCAGTTACGGAAATCCTCTTTCTCCGTTTTGTACCACAGTGCGGCTCGGCCTGTCAGAGTGTATGAGATGATTTCTAGCATCTGCTTGCTGTTTTGTCCTGTGCTTGTTTTTATATCTGTAAGCTTCGATATATATTCCTCTGCGTTGTCTCGGGCTTCGGCTGCAAACTTTACGTCGTAGTTCTTCAGAATTTGGAGTTTGGAGGCATACTGTGTAAGGTTATTTATTGTATTTCTTTCTGCTTCCCGACTTCTACTGGTTTCACTTCCTCGGCGTCGTCTCTGGCCACTACGGGTTCTTCGTCTTGGCGTCCTACGGCTTGGCGAGGGACTGTAATCTGAGTCACTGGTTTCTGATGATTCGCTACTTGATGAACTACTCGAGCTCTTCCTTCTCCGTCGATCGCGTCTTTCGTGTTCGCTTCTATGACTTCTGGCTGTGGTGTGTTTCTGCTTTTTATGTCTTCTACCAGCTGATGCTCTTTCGTTTTCACTGTCGCTGGATTTCTCTTGGTCAACGCTGTATACAGGTGCGGGCGGTGTTTGTATTTGTGGTTGCCGTTGAAATCGCTCGGTGAAGTAGGGATTTGGATAGGTGTGCTCCAGGACGTGTCTGTTTCCTCCTCTTACAGATTCGTTTCCCCTCGTTCGTGAGCCTGGGTTCGTAGGAAGGCTCGTGCGAGGTCTTGGGTTTGTCGGGGGAGGAGCATCTCGTACGGGATCTGCCCAATCCTTTTCTTGACCGTAGTCGATCGCCACGTTATTCTGACCGCTCTCTCGTCGTTCATTATTGACTGGAAAGTCATAATTGGTAGATCTTAGTCTCGGTTCTTCGGAGGCTCGCTCTGATTCTGCATTGCACGGCTTTGGCTGCTCATTCGTTTGTCTCGGTGTGCTATTCCTATGATCTTTCGGTGTATTCCATTGATATATACTGTATTGTGTTTCGTCTGCTGAGGCGTTGTCTTCTGTGGGTAAATTGCGGGTCAGGCTAGGAATTTTTGGGATCGCTCCCGTTGATTTCGGAGTTGTATGAGTTGCTGCAATTGATGGAGTTGCCATGGCATGTGCCTCATGCCCCTGGAAGGATCCGGATGAGTTGGTTTTTACCGGCACGTCCATAAATTGTTGCACTTCATGCGACTGGTGCACTCTGTACGGGAGTCCTTGTTCATGCCCCTGCATCACGTTGGTTACTCTATGGATCTGACGTACGGTGACGTTCTGTATTTGTCCAAGACTGACGTTTGCCGTGGCAGGGTAGTTGTTGTCACTCATGGGCACTGGTATTGTTTGTGTTGCATTTTTCCGCAGCACTGTTTTTGGTGCGAGTAACATGTCCTCCATTGTACTTGGTGGCACGCGACCATATTCATCCCATTCGTACCATGGGGCTTGGGCTATTTGGCTTTCTCTGATTCTCAAGCGTAGTAGTCTATCTTTGAGAAGTTCTACAGATCCTATACTGCTCACTCGATCGTTCACCAATTGTTCGAAAACATCCGTCTGTGTCATTCTCTCGATGTCTCTATGTAGGTGTCTGACACGCCTGTCTTTGCGTAGCTCTTGCATTATTTGATAATGGTTCTGCCTCTCATCCATCGTCAATACTAGTATCTTCTGTTTCGGAATGGTTGTTTATTATCTAATCTTCAAAATTATGTCTTCGTCTGATCTCTGATCGGTATTAAGGGAGAATCTCTCAACCCTGGCTATGGCTGTCTCTAGCTGGTTCCCAAATCCCTAACTACTGTAAATTCGGGGAGGGAGAGTTTTGCTCTCGACCTTGGCAGGGTGTGGAGAAAAAAAAAAAACTTAAATCCCCGGTCACTCTGATGAAAGGGGTGTATGGGAAAATAAATATAATCCCACTTTGACGTGCAGGACTGTTAACCGTCAATGTGGTTTAGCTGAGGCAGACAATGGTTTAGTTAA
>JACCIB010000458.1:0-146743 GCA_018906965.1 Philotrypesis tridentata | reverse complement strand
TTTGCGATCAAAGATGACAAATTCGAAGACGTCTCATACAGCTGATCCACGGTCTGATGTAATTCCTCTCGATCTCCAGCATCCATGGTACCAAAACAGTTGCTTCGAGGTCCAACCCACGAAACCAAAAGGTACCCAACGTTTCTTTAACGTATGGACTTGTATACCATCCTGCTTTGCAACTCCTTCTCAGGTGAAAAGAATACCTTCAAATCTAACTCCAAAGATCTTAATATCTGCAATTTTAAATTTAACCTCTCTGACGGAATAAAATTTTGACAAGCATCATTATCCAGTATCTGCCGACAGCTATACAGGGTTGACAGTACCTGCCTGGACCTCCATACTATCGGATCCTCCCACAACTTCATATCTAAAGTGATTGCAATCCTCCAAAAAATTCTTTCTATTTTCACATCATTGAGGTATTCATAATAAATTCCAGGGTTTTCCTTTAACTCTACTACCTCATAGAACTTAGCCTCAGAAACTTGACTGTATGCCAATGATGCTAAGAGACTCAACAGGAACAAACCCAGCATTTTCCACATTTTTAGTTCTGCAACAAAATATTCAAAATTAACTATAAAATTTTTCCAACTTATCCTTATGTTGTAACAACAATTTTCCATTGAAGACTCAACCACAACAGTGTTATTATCTTTAATCTCTCGGACCAAAAATTTGGCATTGTAGTACTTATCGAATTTACCATATCTAGGCTCTTTCAAAACTCTAACCTCATCTCCAACAGAGATATTTAGAGGCCTAGCCATGCGGTCATAGTACTTCTTATTTACTTCTTTGGATTTAATCAATTTCTCCCTAGCCAATTTCTGCATATCACTCATACATTTAGATAGTTCTTGAATGTACGAACTATAGGTTTCCAATTCCATTTCATCTGGCAACTGATTCGATGTTCTGGCCAAACGACCATACACCAATTCAAAGGGTGTAAACCCTATCGATGAATGTACAGAAGTATTATACTCATGCATCGCAAAAGGTATAACTTTGTCCCAATCTTGTTTTGTAGCTGCTTTGTTACGTAAAAAATCAGCCAACACGATATGACTTCTCTCTAAGGAACCGTTGGATTGCGGATGATAAGCTGTAGTAGTACGCAACTTAAACTGAAAAATTTCAGATAATTCAATCAACAGCTTAATTTGAAAACTACGGCCACGGTCACTTAATATAATCCACGGGACACCGAATTGAGCTATCAGATTTCGAGCCAATGCATCAGCTATAGTGACGGCCTTGATATCCGGCACCGGAACTGCTATACAAAATTTAGAAAATAAACATTGCATGGTTAAAATATGAGCATTTCCTGACGTAGATCTACAGAGCGGTCCCACAGTATCTATAGCAACCTTATAGAAAACCTCACTAGGTGTATCAGTGATTACCATAGGCTCTCTCGTTCTTACTCTCACCAACTTTTGCTCTTGACATGTAACACATCTTCTAAAAAAATTCTCTATTTCTTCCTTCATACCTTTTCAGTAATATCTCTCTCTTATTCTACGATAGGTCTTACCCATACCTCTATGACCACCAAAAAGACTATTGTGATAATCTTGCAAAATGGTGAATCTATACTCTGGTGGAACGGTACGACACACCCCATAACAAATTGTTATTGTAATCTTCATATTTTGAAAACGGATTTTCAGAAGATGAATCAAGGTTCCTTTCGGTAAACTATCGGTGATTTCTCCTTTCCTTGCAATTCTAAAAGACTTTATCTTTAGTTCATCAATCTTTGACTTTAATTCAAACAAGCATTTTTCCATATTTGATATTGGTACCATCTCTCCATAGCGTGATGTAACTACTAAGCTGAAAATATATCTATTACGATTTTTGGTAACCAACACTTGTCCCACTCGTATATCACGGTTACCCATGTTGCTGAAGTCTATTACATCCAAATCTGTTAACAATTTGTTGGTACCTTGTGACATCACTAAATCGGTGGAAATGAAGTGTACTATATTGTCTTTTGCATAAGTGACCCCTTCACGTGTACTGGTGATACTGCAATGCATAGTCTCGTCTTCAGACAATATCTCAAAAGATAACGGTGTTAATACTGGTGGTGTACGAATTGGTGATGTACTCGCAACGTCAATTCCTGATTGTTGTTTACTTATTACCTTTGGTTCAATCCTGTTCCCAATAGTTGGAGCTATAACAGACTTTGCAAGACTAGACATCTTCTCTAACCTCTCCTCCTCACTACCCTCCTGTTCAATAGGGGATAAATTGTGCGAGAGTTGTCCTTTGACCAAATGATCAGGCCATGCTGTAGATGAAGCTCCGACTCCAGAAATTGGTGACTTAGATCTTATAGGGTGGGACAATTCTTCAGCACGTTCTACCGCCCACTCTCTCAATGTATGACTTGGTACACCTCCTGCTTCATCAGTAGCATCCAATTCTCTTAATCCAGGAGATAAAGATCTAGCTCTCCTGTATCTAATACTCGAGGGTTCATAATCCTCACTTTCACTGTCTGCATCCTCGAATTTATCATGCCAAGTGGAATTATCCGGATGTTTATGTAAATAGTTGTCCCAACTCAAGGATCGAGACGTAAGATTTGTTTGAGACAAAGGTAGTAATGTGTCATCCATATCTATAGCGGATAAATCTTCTTGTCCTGACTGTTCTCGCAAATGTCCTGGCATGGATTTCCGCATAGTAGAATGCAACGGCTGCAATAATTCGTTCTCATCACTGGATGTAGAAGAATCACCGCAAGTCTTCTTCAAGATTCCTTTCAAAGGCACAGGAACATTGACGGTCTCCTTCACAGGTTTTGGATATTCACCCTGCAATACGCCTTCCACCTCACTTTCCTGAGGAGACTGACTATCACTATCTTCCGAAACGGAGTGATTAACGCTTTCCTCTACTTGGTCTTTATCTATTAAACTAGGTAATAATGATCTATCCTTCAAAGGTATAGGCACATCCTCAACTAAGCTACTACCTGACTGCGGTGACCCACCTTCTTCAGAAGTCTCTATATTACTCGTCAACGAAGGATCCGAACTTCCCTCTGCCGATTCCACAAAACCAACTGTTTTAGGTGCGGTAGCCGTTCTTCGCTTAAGCAACCTTTTTGCTATGGTACTAGCGTCCAATACTGCTTGTCCACCTTCCATGTTGTCCGGAACTTCGGGAAGCTTGTTCTTTGCTCCAGCTGGTCTTCCTGGCTTCCGTCTCACTCTACTTTACACTTCCTCAGACGAATCCGCACTAGACTGCCTACTAATATTCTGTCGAGCCAACGATGTTTTTGTTGGTCTTGGAACAATCGGTAAAACTTTCACCTCCCCCCCCAGATCCTTCTTACCCAGTTTTGGATCGGTAAAAGTCGTCTTAACTTTGTCAATCGGATTTCTTGATAATGCAAATGAAGCGTCGATAATATCCAGCTAAACCCAAAAACTGACGAATCTCTGTCAATGTTGTTGGTTCAGGGAACTCTTTTACAGCTGCAACCTTCTTAGGATCAGGTCTTACCCCATTTCTGTCAATAATATGACCTAAACAGGTAACCTCTGGGGTTAAAAATTGACACTTATCAATTTGCAACCGCAGTCCAGCTTCCTTCAATCTATCAAACAATTTTGTAATCTTTTCATCATGTTCTTCTAAAGTATCTGCATAAACGACTATATCATCTAAAAATACATAAAGCTCTGAGCCTTGTAATCCTGACAACACACAGTCCATTAAACGCTTAAATGTTGCAGGGGCATTACATAACCCAAAAGGCATGCATTCGTATTCAAAATGGCCGAATTTTGTATTAAAAGCTGTTTTCTTCACATCTTCAGGGTCAATTTCTATTTGATGGAAACCATTGGCTAAATCAGAAACCGAAAAGTAACGAGCCTTTCCTATCTGTTCTAAAATCTCCATTATGTTGGATAATGGATAAGCATCCTTAATAGTTTTCTTGTTCAACGCTCTATAATCTATAACTAGCCGATATTTTGGCTTGCCATCTGGTCCTGGTTTCTTAGGTATAATCATACATGGACTACTATAAGGACTATTTGATGGACGTATTACCTTGTCATCCAATAACTTCTGGATTTGACGCAGCAACTCACCCTCCAACCCTTGGGGTCCACGCTGATACCTTACTTTTACTGGAACATCATCAGTAGTTTGTATCTTGTGTCTAGTTTTAGATGTTCTAGGTGCTGGATCCCCAGGCAGATAAAACAACTGAGAGTATTTCTCCACTATACTCACTATTTTCCTAGTCTCTCCTCTGGTATGATGCTGTTTTACCACTTTTGATATAATAGTATCCAATCTTTCTCTAATATCCTTTGGAGGTTCCTCCTCTAAAGGAAAGTCTAACAAGTCATCATCCTCGCTGAAGTCAAAAGGTTCCAAATACTGAGGAGATATCTCTATCTCCACTGGCTCTTCCTGTAAATTGACTGCCATTGTATAACAATGTCCCTTTCTGTTTGTTACCAATGACTCACCTACAAAAACTCCAGGAACAGTGTCTATACACCTTAAGTAAGCCTCTCCAGGTGGTGATTCTGGAGTAGTCTCTATCCTTAATGGAACACTAGATCTTGCTGGCAACCGATAAACTCTTACTTGTCCAGATTTATAACCATACTTATTATAGGTTAACTCAGGTTGCTCTAAAACCACTGGCTGAATATCCTGGTTGGAAAAAGGAAAATCATATTCCACAGCCATACTTAAAACACTTCTGTCTTCAACTGACTCCTCTAATTTGCTTGTCTTTTTCGTGTCTTTGGTCCCATGGGACTCATCTAATTCATTACTGGTCTTCTTATACTCGTCTTTTCTGACAAAATAAACCGGTTCTATAGGCTTACTATCAGTCACCAAAGCTTTATCCCCAAACATAATATTGACCTTCTCCTTAAACAAAAATGGTGTCCCTAATATTACATCTTCTCTCAAAGGTGTATCATAGGGCAACACATGAAAAACATGCTGTTTATCAAAAATTGCTAGAGATTCTTGTGGTGGTAATAATTTCCTCTTTATTCAATTTTATTTCTGCATCTAGTTTATCAACCTTTACTGTATTTACCTCAGCTCCCGAATCTACAATACAATAAACCTTATCTGTACTCAGTTGGTCAATACTAAGTTTGATGGTAGGAGTTGTTCCCACGGAAGACAACAATCTCACTACTTTGGAGCTTGGCTTTTGTCCAATGCTGGTTTCGGACTTTGGGGACGCTGTGTCATTGCTAAGCTCGTCCTGCTGACGAGCTTGTTGGTAGTTTAAAGGATGGTGTGGAGACTGTGGTCGGGATATCCTCCCTTGATATTCATTATTACGGACTTCATGACCATATGCTCCTGGAGGCATATACGGATAGTTTGCATAAGGTGGTGCAAATGGTTGTCCATACGGCGGAGGAAACTGCGGATTTGACGGTGGGTACGGATAATAATATGGATTTGGTGGTGGCGGATAAGGATACATATTAGGATAGGCTGGTGAGAAGGGTGGATACTGAGAATTATGTGGAGGATATGGTGCATAATACCTTGGATCAGTATTTGTAGGATGTTGAAATTTTGGTGACACCGGCCTCTGTCGAGAATGATTATCTGGACTCTTCAATATGCTTACAGGTTTCTGATTATCAGAAGGTTTTGCATAACTTAACTGTGGTGGTGCTAAAATCCTTCCATTCTCTATTACTGTCTTAGGAAAGTACACATCATTTGGATTATAAGTATGAGGTATTTCACTTCTATTGAAAGTAGCCTCATCAAAGTTAACTCTCTTTTCAGTTTCCTGCGGCACTACAGTTGGCTCTTGATGCACAACATTACCATGTTGTGGAGGTTGCTGATCAGTATAGTAAATATACTGTACCCTTGGTTGTTCACTACTCGTTCTGATTCTGACTTTCTCTAACGATATCGCCATCTCATAGGCTTCAGCTAAATTCTGCGGTTGTGACATAGCTAGATTTATTTTCCAATTATCTGGCATACCGTTGATAAAAGTTTCCAGTGCTAAAACTTCTAATGATGGTCTGTAATTAGTATTAGCATCATCACCAGTCAATTCCTCCTTAATAACTGCACATGCATTATTAATAAGAGACTTTAATCGTCCGTAGAACTCCCGGACTGACTCCCCTCTCCTCATACAAGTGTTTTGAATCTCGGACACATAATATGAATATGTCCTACCTGGAGCAAAACACTCTTTCAAATGTTTCTTAAGATTGTCCACTGAGGCTATGTTTATCCCATCCAAAGATTTTCTGGCCTTGCCACTCAATTTTCAGATGACAAACCTTAAGAACAAGGGTTCCTCATTTGGATTCACCAAAGAAAATCCGTTGTCTAAATCTTGTATAAATTCCTTGACACTCATATTTGTCCCATCGTATTCTTTCAAACACATGGTGGCTCTGGTGACATTATTTGTTTGTCCCATCTCAACCACTGTACGAGACAAATCTGAAAGCCTTAATTCTCTCTCAGCTCTTTCTGCTTTGAAATAAGCTTCCAAAGCTTCTGCTCTTTCTTTTGGATCTTGTTTTGCCAGAGCTAAGTCTCTGGTCTCATTTAAAATAGACTGCATACTTCTATTTGCCATGATTTAAACTTCTTAACAAACCAAATTAAACTTCTAAAACAATAACAATTGTTCAATGAACAATGGCTAGGTTCCCCACAAGGGATGCCAAATATAAGGACCGTATTTACGGAAGGTAAATAGGGACGCGCAGGTACATAAATTATTTTTATTTTCGGAACCTAGCCTCGTCTCGTAAGACTTATGTTCTGTAACTGTTATTTATTTTGTTATAATTTTGTTTACGTACTATGGTGCGGACACTATCTTTAAGGCGGTCACGCTTAAGTATAGCAGGGGCACGCTATTTATTAGTGCGGACCCGCTTACTGAGAAGTGCGGACCCGGCACAGTACTACGCGGACACGTTGAACCGTAGCGCGGACAAGCTGTACAGTATCGCGGACACGATGAACTGTAGCGCGGACAAGCTGTGCAGTATCGCGGACACGATACACTAAAGCGCGGACACGATCCGAGAGTGCGGACACGCTATGTAGTAGCGCGGACAAGCTGTGCAGTATCGCGGACACGATTCACTAAAGCGCGGACACGCTGAGTAGTTGCGCGGACACGTTGCACTGTAGCGCGGACACGATGTACCAATGTGCGGACACAATATACAATAGCGCGGACACGATCCGAGAGTGCGGACACGCTAAGCAGTAGCGCGGACAAGCTGTCCGTTGGGACTAATACTGTTTTGTCCTCCTTATTGTCAGTTGACGGGTATTAGGACAGTCTCGCCCTAGTCTTTCCCTTACCTCACTTACACCTGTCTAGCTTACCTCGCTCTTTCTTCCTTGTGTGGACTTCTTCTAGGATAACTGGTGTTTCCATAAATAAATACACTCTAGGATGTTATTCTGAATGTTATGTTTTTATACCATTTATTCAAAGTGTTAATTTGCACAAACTCGTTTTTACAAAGAACTTAAGCACAATTTCGTTGTCTCTTACGCGTAATCTTAATTCACTTAATCTGGAGTTAACGTCTAAAGATTGCTATTATACAAGTTTTCTAGGCTTCTATAACAACAATATCTAATCTAACTTAGGTTACACGACTTCTCGTGGCAATTACTTTGGTCCTAACTAAGCTGTGAGTACATGTCACTCTCGCCAGATTTATTGGCGGTCCTTCCCTAGCTAACTACTTTGGTCGGCAGGCCCTCGTAGCCGAGTCTTCAAATAATAGAGATCTAACTTGTTAATACTCACACTTGCCAGTATCCAGCGAGACTACTCAACTTTCTAGGGTTGAGCCCTCGTAGCCGAATATGAAAGGTGATGTATATGTCAGTTAAATGCTTTCACGCATTTGCTAACCCAGCGAGACTACCCAAACGACTACTCGCGCGTCTACTTGGCAAAAGGCCTGGTGCGGTGCATCTCCGAGGCTTATAAAGCCTCAGGTGCAGCACACTTGATTTCGACAGAACACACGTCGCACGATGTCCTCGACCAGTCATAATTTGCCACCAGAAAACGTATTACCCGACTCCAGATCAGTAGGTCGCAAGGAGTGCTGACGCGCAAGTCAGCAACTCGCTCGCCGCGCGCTAACGATGTCGCGATCCACTAAGCACATTGCAGCAATCAGCCGCCGCCCAATGCTCACACGTGCATTGCAAAACGGCCGAATACCTCAATACACTATCGACACATGCTAACGTTAATAATAAAATATAGTCAACAATTTAATACAGTACAGTCCATAGACCTGGCACGTTACAAGTGTATCCATTTAGTAATGGATCACTAAATATATGAACTTTAACAACTTTTGTCCAGTGTAATCAAATTTTCTGTTTAAAAAGTGTTTCTGTCATAAAATTTATTATGGTTACATATTGTAAAATTACAAAATTAAAAATTAAAAAATATTACAATCGCAAATGTTCGTACTATCTGTAGGACAATGTTTGATAATTATTAGGATTAGGCGCTTAAAATAATCAGATTAAAGCTTTCAAAATTTTAAAACTTCAAGTTCTTCCAACCAATAGACATGAAAGTTGTTATGGAATTCCTTTGACTAATTACTAACTGAAAAATTAGTTCTTTTCAATTATACGAGAGAAAGAAGTACAATCAGCTTTCAAAATATGAATTAGCGTGCCTTTTTGCAAAGGAAGTATACCTTTTGCTATCTAGAAGGTAAAAAGAGTATATGAGTTGTCAAGCCCATTTGTCGAAAAAATACCATGATAAATTTTAAATTGTTGCCATTAACCAGTTTTAAAATATCAACATTTAAAAGTATTAAAATTAGAATATTCAAAACTAATCAATGGTGTCAACTTAAAATTTTTCATAGTATCCTTTTAAGAGATGGGCTTAACAACTTATATGTTCTTTTTCCTTTTAGATAGCAGAAGGTATACTTCCCTTGAAATAAAGTATCGCTAATCCATATTCTGGAGAGATGGACCAGTTGTGTCCCAAAGAGAGTTGGAGCGACCAACAGAAGTGGAGTATCGTCGCACTGCTCAAGGCCTGCTACCAACTCCGCAGAGGGCGAATAACCAATCTGGGCCCAGGGGTTCTGGTATAACGCTTTTGCCGTCACAAATGTCATTCCCTGAGCCAAAGTTAGTCACTGGGCCATTGGATGACACCCAGTATTTGAGATTTTCTATTATGCTGTAGCCCAAACAAACCAATGAAGACTTAATCAGAGAGTTTGCCAAGTATGGACCATTGGACCATATCACATTCATGGATACGCCAAATGTGAACGTGGAGACATGGAGGCGTCAAGCCTTCATACAGTACTTTTACCAAGGACATGCGGCTTATTCAGTAGATCACTGTAGTGTTGGCTACAATCCGAAGTGGGAGCCGAGACGTCATTTGCCACGGGCTGGGCCATTGAGGAGGCGTCATTATGTATGTGGTATGATGTGTGATGTGAGGAATGAAAAGGACCACTTTGTTGTGTGCGAAATCCAAAATCCGTTGGTATTGCGTCAACACAAATCTTGTGGTGTGTGAGTACGCAACAAGGATAGAGATGAGCATATAACAAAGTGTAGTGCTAGGGTCCCAGTGGGCAAGTTGATTGATATAGAGGAGGAGAAGTAGCTGGCGCAAACTTTGGACCAGATGAACCTGATGGATCAGGATTTAGGTTCTGAGGCGGGTAATCTAGATGAGCCACTATTGGACCAATTGCTCCGAGAAATCTCGGATGCGCAGGAGTTGGAGAAAAGCCATCTTCAGTCAATGGAGGGAACGTAAGATGAGGCGAGGGCTTTGCCTACGTCTGATGAGGTACCAGTTCCCATT
Organism: Philotrypesis tridentata; assembly: GCA_018906965.1. NCBI lineage: Eukaryota > Metazoa > Arthropoda > Insecta > Hymenoptera > Pteromalidae > Philotrypesis > Philotrypesis tridentata. The sequence goes on along the minus strand of JACCIB010000458.1, from coordinate 136,821 downwards.
TACAAACAGGATGAGTGGGAGACAAAGAGTAGCTGGGAGCTAGAATCTACTGTCAGCTTTTGAATGGACCAATTTTATTATATAGTTCTTCTTATCTTCTTTATTGTTTTTTTTTCATGGACCACAATTAGTAGAATCATTTATTGGACCAAAAATAAGTTTTTTTAATAAATACATATTTTTATACTTTTCACATATAAATAAGTTGTTGGAACCAATTTATTTATTGACCCTATTATATTGAACCCAAGCTAGTATCCGATGTGTCTTCGGTTAGATTGGCAGATTGAAAAGCAGAAGAAGAAGACGAATATAATATTAAGTTCACTAATACGAATGACATTAATATTTATTGTTAACATTAACATTCAAATAGGTATTGTAGGTAGGTAAAGATAAATGCGATCATTGAATCATTGGTTTTTTACTATTTGAATTATTATAGATTTTGGTTATTTTCCTTATTGTTTTTTTTTGAAAATAATATGGTTGAATAACAGTTATTTTTCTCTAGATTAATATTAGTATTTTCACGTCCATACCATTTTTACTAATGTGTATTTTGGATATTTGTGAGGTTTTGTTTGATGATTCAATGGCAGCATGTATTTTTATTTTTAGTATAGGCAATGATTTGTTGAGAACAACAAACGTCTTCAAGGGGGGGAGGATGTTATGTTCCGAGTATTCTGGAGCAATTTCGATTGTTTTCGAATATGCGAAACATAGCATGCTGTACGAAAAGTGTGTTGCGCGCAAGCTGACGGTGTGCTTCCTCAATGTCGACACTCGGCGTAAGGAATGAGCAACGTGAGCCGCAGTGCGATATACTTGGAGTATGCATAGTATAGAGGGCAAGGGACGCGCGGGCGGAGGTTGCAATCTCTGCCGTCAGCGCTAATTGTCGGCCGAAGAAGGCGATCGGCGACAATGAACTTCGAAATGAGTCAGTCTCTAGCATTGGCCCAGAGTAGAATAGAAATTCAGAGTTGAACCAAAGTGTCAATATATAGATTACCGATAGTATTATAATAAAGAATTAACATAACCAGATTATTCACTCAATAATAATTGTTGGACCACTTTTATATATATTATCAAGTATCAAGATTAATAAACATCAAATTAACTGGACAGTTAGAAAATATAGCCAATTGAAGCACATTCTAATTCATTCACTTGATACAAACACCTAAACAAATAAAGAACATTAACCCGGAAACTCGTCACACTACAGAAACATCAAGGTAAGACTTATAAGTAGATATCCACATATAAGCTAGTTAAACAAATAGAAAGTTAATTCATGAGTCAGGAGTGACCACCTGACATTTGCGGAGCAAGTGTTGAAGCAGGACTCAAATAACATTTAAGGTTAAGACAAAGCGCATACTTGCACTTGTTCTGACAATTATGATAGGAAAATTAATATATAGAATTTGAAGGTAGGTGATTATGTTTTTCTATTATCAGGGCATAAACCAGGGAAATTCGGAAATCATTATTCTGGTCCACACCAAGTTTTAGAAATAATAAATAAAAATAATTGTAAAATAAAAAGCAATAAAGGTAGTAAATTGTACATAGTAATAGATTAAGAATTTCACATATTAATAAAGAAATAATAATACCAGAAAAAAAGAAAAAGAAAAAGGATATACATAAGTCTTAATAAGATTTTAACTAACGGCATTTTATTTTCTTTGATTCGCAGAAAAAGATTTTTTTTAACATGTTTCAACTAACTCTGTTATTTATACTAAGCAAGTCGGCGGCAGCATTAATTGGATACGACTGTGGTTCGCAGAATTTGAACGTAACTACGATATGATTATTAGATGTAGGCGAATGCGACATACCAAATAATGGTATTAATATATAAGCCAAAAATATATTCAGTTATTGCAAATAAATGAATTTGACGAAATAAATGTAATTCAGTGTAAATTGGAAATAACTCATACAATAGATCAATGTGGAATGTTTTCTCACAAAGTTTTTGTGTCAAAGTTACAGGCGAATTATATTTACGAAACAAGCAAACAAACATGCACAGAAATGCACAGTACCGGAATTTTACGATTTAATAATCATGTGATAACTGGGCTTAAAATTAATAATACAGTAAGCCATAATATAGATTTAGCAGGTAGCGTAGATAATAATAATGTGTGCACAGGACAGACGTACTCTTATCCTTATAGGACTTGGACGAACGTATTTGTCACAGGAATTATTAAGATCACCTTGCAATCATTTGCAGCGAAAACTAATTTAGACGATAATAAGATTCACATGAGATCCGGCACTGTATGCTAGTTGTCAAGTACAAACTGTATAGATAGCTAAGCCAGATACTCGTATGGGGAAACGATCCCAAAGGACTATTGTAAATTCAACCAATTTGGAATATTGTATGAAGGATTAGCGAATAAGTTAGTAGATAGTGATTTTAACAAACAAGTAGTGTATTCGTTGTCAAATAATGACATAACTTTTGTGTTAGCTAGTAGAAATGAAGAGAACGTATGTGGATAGAAGGTAATTAGAACTGAGCATCCAAAATTAGTAATATTTGATACCGTGAAAGGTGAATCTTTCGCCAGCAAAACTTCAATATCAGTATTTAATTTAGATATTTTTGCATATGTAAATAGTAAATTTTTATATGTAGAAAAATACATCCGATTACAAATGAATCAATTATACAGAGATGTAATTATAGAAAGATGCAACCTAGAGAGACAAACTTTAAAAAATTCACTAGCATTAGCTACTCATTCGCCGGATGAATTCGCGTATAATTTGATGAAAGGCCCAGGTTATATGGCAGTAGTGGCCGGAGAGGTGATATATGTAATAAAATGTATACAAGTCGAGGTGAAAATAGAGCATGAAGATGTTTGCTATGCAGAATTAAGAGTTACCAAGGATAATGATACATATTTCTTAACTCCAAGAACACACATATTAAAGAAAAAAGGAACAAAATTAATTTGTAACAAAGTACTACCATCCATTTATAAGGTAGGGAATGAATGGTATAAATTCATTCCCGAAGTTACCGAGGCTAGGATGCCATTGGTGATCAAACCTTTGACCAGAATTAGCTGGAATTACGTCAGTCTTAGCGACCTAGCAACCAGCGGCATCTACACAGAGCAAGCTTTATAGAAATTACGAGAACGGATAATGTTCCCAATTGAAAGACCAGCCCTATTGAATGAAATAGCGCGAGAGATGCATGGGCATCCAATAACAAACGAAGAAGGCACAATATTAAAACTATTAAATGAAGATGCAATAGAAAAAATAGCAACGTCCACCTGGAGCAAGATTAGGAAAAATTTGATTATATTTGGAACAATGAGTACAGGAGTAATTGGCATAGTAATCATAGTTCAAACTATTAAAATCATAGTTGGAACAATCACAAATTGTTCCAAATCTGGGGTATGCAATACACCAGATTTATGGTTGTTCATACCACCTAATCGGAGCCATATGGAACACATTAGCATACCATCTTATTTCAACAAAAAAATCAAATAGAAACAAAAGCAAACAAGAAGATATTGAAATTGGAGCATCATCGTCACCACCGGCATACTTGACAAATAATGTGCAAGGTGCGCCAAATTATCCAAACCTTTAAACGGAGTTAGAGAGTGCACAACCAGTCCCAGTGCAACCAAAACCGCAAGAAAGCTCATTCTTTAACCTGGGCTAACACTTCAGTGAATTATATACGAATTTAGAAGGTTGAAATAAATAATTCAAATTCATTTTTTTATTATCAAACTTTTGTACAGTCATCTCTGTATAATTTTAATATTAAATTTTGATCGATTCAAAATAATTTTTATGTAAAGTGATGAATGTTATTACGTCACTGAAGTTTCCTGATAACATTCATTTTACGAGTTTTTGGATTTTGCGCATTTTCGAAGGCCGTGCGTACTTAAAAACAATAAGTGTACGCGAGTCATGGGGAAAGCGAGAGACAAGCAATCCTCGTAAATTCCTCAAGGCACGCGGACACTCAAATAGCATCTTAAGATAATAGGGATTAGGATAGGGACTGCGCTCTTCCGAAAGCGCAAGAGAGAGAGTCTCGCTGCGGGAGGATTTACGACGGGCAGCTGTTCGTCGTGAAGGCCGCTCGCCGCGTAAATTTTCAATAACTCACGCGTTTTTCGGTAAGAAAATTTTGGGGCAACGTGGAATGCTGCAAATATTCAAAATAATTTGTTTTTTCTTTTCTCTCTCTCTCTCTCTCTCTCTCTCTCTCTCTCTCTCTCTCTCAACCACATTATTTTTATTATTCATTAATTTTCAGTACAAAATTTTAGTTAATCAATCTATAGCAAACGGTCAGTGTGAAGCTACGTCTGTTACAGATTGATTATAAGTGAAACATTTTCCACATTGCTGCAAAATTTAAGCGTAGGAATTATTATAATTATTATTAATTATCTTTAAAATTATTATGAATTTTGTCATGTGTGTGCGCACAAAGAGCTTAATACCAATAATTATATACCACTAAATTGTATATTTCTCGATTTATACAATTCGCTTTTTGTGGATAATTGTTGCTAAGGTCTAAAAAGATTTTAAGTTGCGTTATAGATTGGTCAATCGGTCGGTGTGGAGCTACGATTGATTAATTTGACGGCGCAGATTAGGGTTTTATATGTGTGCACACGATTTTATTTGTATAATAAGTGAAATTTGTTGGGGTTATGTGGATGCATAAAAAGTTTACCAATAATTATATGCCACTAAATTGTGTATTTTTTTATTTTTGACACAATTCGCTTTTTGTGGGTAATTGATGGTAAAATTTTTAAGAGATTTTTCTTTGTATTGTGGATTTGTCAAACGGTCGGTGTGCACCCATATAGCACTCAATACTCCGGGAATATTGCTGGAAGGTTACTTTGGTAGATAAAGTAGGATAAATTATGTTGCTGGAAGGTTACATAACCTGCTGGCCACGGCCAGGCAACATTGCTGCGAAGTGGAATGTCCGTTTTAATATTACATCGATTAGAAGAAAGTAATATTACAGTAATGTTGTAGTAAGCTTATTCAACATTCCCAGAACATTAATATAGTATAAATTTTTTTCGATTTTTTCGAAAAAATTTCGTCCCTATTGAAATATTACAGCAATGTTATGGGAACATTACACAATGTTATTACAACATTATTGGAATATAATATCTTACAAAGGGATCAAAGAAAAATGTTTAAAAAAATTGTCTCCGATCGGGATTTGAACCCAACTCCTTCCGCTCAGTAGACTCGCTCGTTATCCACTGAGCTATTCTTTTGTTGTCAAATGATTTTGAACCTAGGTTATATTTTGAAGGCCCTCATTTACCTTTCATTTTAACCAACACATTAACTTCAATGACAACAACAAAACAATAGCTCAGTGGATAACGAGCGAGTCTACTGAGCGAAAGGAGTTGGGTTCAAATCCCGATCGGAGACAATTTTTTTAAACATTTTTCTTTGATCCCTTTGTAAGATATTATATTCCAGTAATGTTGTGATAACATTGTGTAATGTTCCCATAACATTGCTGTAATATTTCAATAGGGAAGAAATTTTTTCGAAAAAATCGAAAAAAATTTATAATATATTAATGTTCTGGGAATGTTGAATAAGCTTACTACAGCATTACTGTAATATTACTTTCCACGAATGGATGTAATATTAAAACGGACATTCCACTTCGCAGCAATGTTGCCTGACCGTGGCCAGCAGGTTACGTAACCTTCCTGCAACATAATTTATCGTACTTTACCTACCAAAGTAACCTTCCAGCAATATTCCCGGAGTATTGAGTGCTATGTGGGCAGCTACGTGTGATGAATTTAGCGGTGCAGAATGAAGTTTTTATGCATTCATATAATTTTAACAAGTGAATTATATAGGTTGTTTATAGTCATTTATATAGGTTAAGGGGTATCGTTTTGTGCAGAATTTTGTGAGGAAAGATAATACATTACTTAAAATTTAATAATAACACTTGTTTTATTTTTTTAAATAATAAAATGCATCAGCAAGGTTTTGCACAGGGCAATGGCGCTGTATTGTGCGCGGAACTTCCTCGAACCACAATTTAGAAGGGAGGGGCGAGCGTGGGCCTGAGAGAAGAAGCAAGAAGGAAAATTCGGCTAAGTGAGGGAAACTTTGAAGTAACGACTTTCCTCACTGGCTGATTTTCATTTTTTGGGAGGACCCAGAAAATCCAAAGGGAAGGACCAACGCTCTCCTCAAAATCCTGGGAGACACGCTCTCTCCGTACTCGACTCTCGATACTGCAGAATCTCAGCAACTCGTCGTGCGATAGTTTATACGCCTGAGTAGGATTTAAGTTTTTACGCCTAAGTAGCGTGTATTGTAATAACCTATTTTCTAAAATCTTTAAATTTTAATATAACACTGCAAAAAAAAAGTTATACGGGAGTATTTATTTTGAATTTAACCTCTGGTCATCTGTAATAATTTGAAAGGAGAGGAAGGATTCACAAATATTTAAAACTGAATAAAAAGTAAGTAAAATTTATTAAAATTATCTTCTCTCATCGTGATTACAGCTATCCTACGTGTAAATCGAACCGATAAAACGGTTCATTTGCACCTTTCTCCTTAAAACTTTGAATTTTCTAATCCGAACTCCCGGGTTGATAATTTAATGTTTATTTCTTTTCATTTTCCATTTTAAAAATTTATATAGAGAGAAAGATCGGCGTGGAGTCCCAGCTATTAGACGAAAGTCTAGGCTAAAAAGGCTTCACAAGTAAAAGTGACAGACGTCACACTTATATGTTATTAAATATTTAAAATTAATATTTTTCAGCAAAGTGTTCCATTCAAGTTGTGAAGAAACATATTTAGAAGATTTTCCATCAAGTTTGATCTTTATTCATCCCCCGAATGCTGAGATTTCCTGCGGCAAAGCAAAAAAAGTGCATAAAAACATGTAAAATTACATTTAATATCTATACTTTAACTTGGAAAAAGATATTTATTCTACGACTAATACATAATTTTTTTAGCTTATTAATTAAAAATTTGTTTTGTTCAGATTCACTTTAAAATAACCAATCCTACCTTTGGTTATGTTTGCATAAGTCTGCCACAGTCTACATAAGTCTCGGTTTGTGTACGATTTCGTCTGCAAAGTTCGGATTGGCTTATTTATGCGTTTACATACTCGTATCATTGCGGTCGCGCTTCTCTCGATATACAATGCATCTCGATGAGATGGCGCGTCAAATATTCATTATATAGATGATAGGCAATGAGTATAATATTTACAACATATTAAAAACTTCCTTTTATGAAGAAGGGAGTTCATAAAATAATTTAGGCCAAAATCGAAAAAATTTTGATATCCTTTCACGTGGGATGACCCATATGTTAAAATTCCAAACATCAAATGGACGGTAATCTAACGTTTTTCAAGATTATTTGTCGTTCTCACCTACGATCATATTTCCAATCGTTTGTTTCAATTGTATATCAATTGGTCACATTCGACTTTAAAAAAATTCTTTATTTAATATAGAATTGACTCCCACAGCCTTTTGGATTTCACTATTGCATAAAACTATTTATTTATGATTGAAAGTTGATTTTTTTAGGTTAAACATAGGTTCTTATGGATTACGGCGACCCCTTAACATACTTTTTGACTTTCATGTTTAGTTGTGGGACAAGAAATATGGACGTTTTACCATGTTATACCTAAGTAAAATGCAATGAAATGCATGACTTATATAAAGTTTCTAATAGCACTTTAATTATGATATATGTTCTTACTTTATTGTATTAGTGGATACGACTTATTGACTTAAATCTTTAAAGGGCAATATCATATACTTATTATTTTATTTCGGTTTAGATATTTTCTTGTCTTATTAGAGAAATGGAATGGAAAAGTTTTGCTCTAGTGTATGATAGTACTGACAGTTTGATTCGCTTGAATAAAGCATTAATAAAGAAATCGGCATCTCCAGAGTTTCCAACAACCTTCTATCGTATAGTGACAAATACAAATCATAGGTAAGTCGTTTAATATGTTAAATGTATATAATATTAAATACATCTCTATACACCGGCGTTATCGAATGAAAATTTTAATTTTTTCATAACACAATTATTTACTAGAATTGACGAATATATAGATTCAATTTGGATGTTGATGCTAACAACGGGAAAGCAGTTGCATTCGGTTCGAAATCGACTGAATAATAAATACCGATTATGCGCCAGCTCAAAAAGTTGGGCTTCAAAAATTATAATAAAAAAAGTAACAGTTTTGCGCAAAAATATCACCGAAATCGACTAGCTTATTACGAAATTAGTTGCAAAGCAAGAAGATGTCGGATATCATTACGCTAGCATAATTACGCTACTAATTCGGATAAGAAGTAAAAATAAAAAGCGCGTTTTTAATCTATTATTTACTTTCTTTTGTGTGAATCACTTTTAATTATAATTCATAAAAATCAAGCTTAGTTTATCATTCGTATATATGCTTCATCTGAATCCTGCAAATTAAATAGCTTTTGCAAACTTTAATTTAAAATGTCTCTTTTCCGCAACTGTACAAAAGGAGTCCCTTTATAAAAATTGGAAAAAATTCCTGGACGTATTGTGGCTATATTGCTTCCCGATCAGCAACCTAACCCCAGAGAACGCAGCTAGGCTCATCGTTCACCGCCGACACATAGGTCGACGTAGATTAAGGTATCGCGCGCACCATAGTTTTAAAAAGTACGTGTATAGTACTGTTTTATTGTACTTGATGTATATAGATAATAGATTTTCCCTTAAGGGGTTATGACAGGGTTAAATTATGAAAATATCAAATTCTTTTATGCATTTTTTTCACAGTTAATAGTCCGTAGAATATGGTGCTGAAAGCCGTTTTTTGCTAAAACAATTGACCTCGAAGATACAGACTAAAAACTGATAAATATTTTTCTAGCAAACTTTCGAAAAGTCGAGAATTTAAAATATTTTAACTAGACTAAACTTGTGGGATGAATTGTTCTACGACGCTTCTTATACAGTAGTTTCATGAGAAGTTTGACTGAAAATACGACATAAAATTCGTTTAACAAGCAGTTTTTTTCTCAACACTTATTAATTTACTTGCGTAAAATATTAACTTTTCTATGTGTGATTTTATGTTATCATTAAACTCCCTGTGTTAAAGTAAAGGCATTCAACGAATTTGAAATTGCCACTCGAATATGTTGCGCTTTCTCGCCCAGCGTCGGGTCAGGAATGAAGGTTACTATGTGATCGATTTAGTAGAATTTTCTGAGAAATATCCAACAGCTGTTTTTCATCCAACTTTCAAGTCACCAGATCAGTGCAGTTTGTCTGCTAGCTGCTGTATAAACCATGCTGTAACAACTAAGTGCCTATAACCTCAACGGTGTTGTTAAAGTGCAAGAGCTTCTACATAGTACAGCAAATATTCAGATAAGTATTATAAATAATTAGTAATAATTGTATCCGTAAAGACCTTTTTCTTTGTTGGCTTATTATTTGCTTTTTGATATGCCGGTGGAAGACAGCAAGATGGGACTCTTGTATTGACTGTTTGGAGTATCATTTGGTATACTTTCAAACAACTCAAAATGTGTTGAATAATGGTAAGTAGCGGAAATAACTGTAATCATTAATAAACCTTGACTATATATCAATTGCTAGCGATAATTATTATTTTATTTCCAGCTTCTAAATACTCTTTTTTCGGCACTATACCGCACGAATCGCGTGTGAAGCGTGATAGTGGATGGTGGAATCAACACAGAAAATAAATATAAGTAACTTCCAATTCTCGTGTTATATATTAAGATTCAAATACTGTACACACGGTCCATTTAGTACGGAGGCTGAAATGGCTCTGCCGCCACTGCGACTACTCTGCTCTCTCGAAAATCAGGAAAAACCAAAAATTTTCCCTTTCCGCGTTCACTCATACTTACTCTCGAGCATACACACTTACCGAAAAACAGAGGATCTATTGTTCGCTATCCACAGGCCCCTCGCACGCTCCTACTCAGTTCGCTCGATCCAAACGCACCGTCATAAAACGGACCCGCTCGCTCGAGCTCGTGCCGCGCGCTACCAGATGGTCATAAATGGCTTCGCGCGCTCGAACTCGAGCCGTACGCGACCAGATGCGTCTGTAAACACTTCTGCGAGACAGTTTCTTGCTCGATGTCTACAAACCGAATCAAGGGGCGTGGCAGCGCCACGATGGCAAGTATAAGGTACTTTAGTACGTACGCCGCCGTCGGGCGCTAGCCAGACCCTATTATACTTTGAACTTGCCCTGTTGGAACCTTGACGTACGGTTTTCTTCGTATTGACTGCTTCGTTTCTTACGTACGAGCGCTTAAATGAAAGCTTGCGACGAAAGTAATAAAATCACATCAGGGCCATATTTTGTGAAATTGCTTCTATCGAATGATATTGTAAAGTGAAAGTTCGGACTCCTCAATTCTCCTCACGGGAGAACAATTATTCGACGGATATCCGGTGACGTAGTATCTACGTCATTCTGGGCTATATAGATATACTTCAGTATACGTTATTTTTCCGCAGACGACAGACGATGTTTTCATACACAGTGTTATTTTTTATCAACATGAATTTCCTTTTGCTGTTTCTGTATATATATATTGCTAAATATTGTTAAATAATAACATAAATATAGATTTTAAAAAAGTGTCAAATATAATTAATATTTTTGTTTTTACACGGTTATGGAAAAAATGAATTACGAGAACACAATCAGATAAGTATTAGTTTTATATCACATTTAAATATATTATATATATATATAGAATTTTATGAACTTATTCTTTGTTTAAATGTTTTTTTATTTTTTCAGATTTTTATAAGTTATTATTTACCATATTGGTTCATGTGAGGTTTATATGCTTGGAGCAAATACTGGAAAACAAAAAAGTTCCTGTTTTTATCAGCCTCATTGTTTGTTTTTATTAACAAACTAGGAAAATAGCTGGCATATCTATTAAATTTAGACCAGCAATTGGAATAGAGTAAGCGTAAGTTTTTTATTTTTGCATAATTTCTTATCGCAATATAATTAGAGTCATTAAGTAAGATATTGCAAAACAAAAAGATTTCTGTGTGTGAATATATTGAAATATTCTATCGGCCTCACTGATTCTATTTATTACCAGACTAGTAAATAGCTGGCATTTCAATTAAGTTTAGACCAGCAATCGGAATCAAGTAATTGTAATTGCATATACAGTTTATGTGTGCAGACAAGCAGACACTAAGTGTATTTACATTTTAATAATTTAAGATTTTATTTTTAAACAATACACATGTAGTGTTAAAGAATATATATACTTGATATGTTTTATGATGTTACAATAAATAACTAGTGAAGTGATTTATTATTTTAAAAACAATACGGATATTAATTAAGACATGACTAATAGGCTAGAATTAGATAAGTATTTAGTTTTACTTTTTTTATAAATCTTACATAATATAATGAAAGATTTTGTGAACTGATTCTTTGTTAAAATGTTCTCTTTTATTTTTCAGGTTTTATTGGATTGAAAGGCATACAACTATCAGGATGCATTTTCTTGTGATGTGACAAGCTAGTGAAGTGTAAAGTATTTAATGATTCATCTTTCAAGAAAGTTTACGTTGTTGAAGTGAATATGTAACTTTTTCTATCGTCTCCTGGGTTCACCTTTCAAGCAAGTTTCTACATTCTTGAAGTGGATGTGTAATTTTTTCCATCGTCTCCTGGGAGGTAGACTCTCAGGCTATTCGTCGAAAGGGATCCTGATGAGAAGCTAGTGAAAGTGTTGTATTTTCATCATCCAAGAATCAAAGAAAATTTATACAGAATTTCCAGTTTATATAATTTTCTTGTGATGTGACAAGTTGGTTAAGTGTTAGGATTATATTCAATCCTCCACGCAAGAAAGTTTCTACAATTGTGGAAATGCTTATGTTAACTTTTCCTATCGTCTCCTGGGAGATAGACTCTGAGGCTGTACGTCGAAAAGAATTCTTATGAATAGATAGTAAAAGTGTTTTATTTTCTTGGTTCAGAGAATATTCAGTTTATATAAGGAAAAAATTGTCTTGTATTGTGAGAAGCTAGTGAAGTGTCAAGAATATGCATCGCTCATGCATGAAAGTTTCTAAGTTGTTTAAGTGTATATGAATAATTCATAACTTTTCCTATCGTCTCCTGGGAGGTAGACTCTCAGGCTATTCGTCGAAAGGGATCCTGATGAGAAGCTAGTGAAAGTGTTGTATTTTTATGGTTCAGGAATCAAAGAAAATTTATACAGAATTTCCTGTTTATATAATTTTCTTGTGATGTGACAAGTTGGTTGAGTGTTACGATTATATTCAATCTTCCACGCAAGAAAGTTTCTACAATTGTGGAAGTGCTTATGTTAACTTTTCCTAACGTCTCCTGGGAGATAGACTCTGAGGCTGTACGTCAAAAAGAATTCTTATGAATAGATAGTAAAAGTGTTTTATTTTCTTGGTTCAGAGAATATTCAGTTTATATAAGGAAAAAATTATTTTCTATTGTGAGAAGCTAGTGAAGTGTCAAGAATATGCATCGCTCATGCATGAAAGTTTCTAAGTTGTTTAAGTGTATATGAATAGTTTATAACTTTTCCTATCGTCTCCTGGGAGGTAGACTCTCAGGCTGTTTGTCGAAAGGGATTCTTATGAATAGCTAGAGAAAGTGTTTTATTTTGTTTTTAAATTACCGTCAATATTTCCTAAAAATTTTTTAAATTGTTCCAAAGTCTAATTTTGGTACATTTATGCATTTATTAGAGAGAGATGGAAAGATAGTTCCTTCTGCTAGAGCTTAATTTGCTCTGTCTTCAAAAATATTGTTTAAAATTTATTTTTAAATGAAACTAAATAAAAATGATTAATGAGCATGGATGTATTGATTATAATTAATGGTTTATAGACTTTTATATAAGTCAAATAACCTTGAAACTATTACATATGGAGTATATGGCACCCGGGTGCGCTTTTCAAAGTATAAAATCTTGATTAGTTTATTTTAATTATTATAAATGTTAAAACTGAATGTATAGGGATATTCTATAGTATTTTTATAATGTCGTGCAACAAAATTTCTCTGGATTACGCTAATATTTCACTGTTTTACCTACATTTTTTTAACAAGTCATTTTTAATAAACTTGTGCTTTTTAATAAATGAGCTGTTATATTTATTTCTCACAGAGAAACCAAGACCTGTGATATTCTGGGACTTTCACAGGTTCTTTTATAATGAGTTAAGCTATCTTTTCAAATGTTTGTGTCTTCGATATTGATGATCGATCAAGCTGAACACTTGTTTTTAAGGCTTAAAAGGTTTATACGTAGAATCACTCAGAAGCATTTTGGTCACTCTGAAAATTAAAAATAACTAAGTTTTCGTTAAACATACCAATCAGAGGGATATCATGAGAAATTTGAAGTTTACCATATAGACCAATTTCAAAATAATCATCATATAAGGCATTCAAAATCGAAGAGCTAAAAATTGGTCTAGACGATTAACTTTAAATTTCATATGCTATCCCTCTGATTGATTTGCTCAATTCAAAAATAGTTATTTTTAATTTTCAGAATGCCCAGAGTTCAGGCAAATTCCAGAATGTATGGGTTGAGCGTCTCTTTTCCTAAAAGGTAAAATGATCATACAAGTTTTCAAGCCCACTACTTAGAGGGATAGTATAAGAATTTTGAAGATGGTATAGTTTAGCAGTATTGAGATAATCAGAGATTAGAAATTTCAAAATTCAATAATTCAAAACTGCTGAGCCGTACGTATCAACTGGAAAATTCTTAGATTATCCCTCTAAGTGACTGGCTTGACAATTTATATTATCTATATACATTCAACAGATCATAACGGAATGGAATTTTTTGGCCATGCCTGGTTAGGTCACTCTAGTGTATATATTGCAGTTCATAAATAAACACTACGTTAGTAGCTGATTGCTTTAAATACATCTTACCTTAAAAGCTATAAATTTAGAATATATTTAATAAACTATAACTTGTTTGCTAAATGACTCAATTCAATTTAGAATAGAACTCAATAGAACTCAATAGAACTCAATTTAGAATATATTTAATAAACTATAACTTGTTTGCTAAATGACACTATTCAATATTGACACTAAATTTATGATGTCAACCGTGTAAGTATTTATGTGAAAGTCATACAGGGGATACCACAACTTTACTGACACTATTTTTTACAGGTTTTCATAAAGTTTGAATTCGATTACAGTTTTCTAAACGTTTACCGAATTGGGTGGGCTGCATTAAAAATGATAATACATCTATCATAAAGAATCATAGGGATATTGGAAATTAACTTACATATACTTCTTTTTATTCTAAATATTATTTTCATTATTCCATAATATAGATTGAACAATTGTGAAGGATACGATATAAACTTGTATAAATATTAAAATGCTATATCACTCATGGTCTGCATGCCAATAGTATACGTAACGTACAAATGCTTTCAAGAAAGCAGTTATCAGTTAAGTAATTAGCAATAATTTTAGACGTACAGATTTCTTTGATGTATATTTGCCAAACAAATCATTATGGAAGTTAACATAAAATTTAGTGTCAATAAAGGAAAAAAACGCGCTATTCTATTTACCTCGAGGGTGGTGTGGAAAAGATAGATCTCTTAGTAAATAATAATGATCTAAAAAAACTATTTACTCTACAGATAATGTCTAAAAAATAATTATTATTATTAATACAATAATCCATGAGCAAGTGTACATTAATATTTTAAATTTATTACTTATTTAGTTGATGTTAACTATTCTTTTGTAATTTACATATTATATACCTTTTAAAAGTAGTGAAATCTCTCCCCCCCCCCCGCCGCCAAACAAACCTTTTCAAGGTAAAAGGCTGGCAAGTATAAGGTCGTTTCTTCATGTAAAAATTAAAGATTAATCTTACAACTCTTGATAACCTTAATGTAAAAAAAAACTC
This sequence comes from Philotrypesis tridentata, assembly GCA_018906965.1. Lineage (NCBI taxonomy): Eukaryota > Metazoa > Arthropoda > Insecta > Hymenoptera > Pteromalidae > Philotrypesis > Philotrypesis tridentata. Next base: position 121,705 of record JACCIB010000458.1, on the reverse strand, counting down.
TTAATAACACTTATGCAGACAAAACCAAAGTTTTATTAACATTCATACAGACAAAATAAAAATTCTTAGAGCTTACTCTAAAATTCAACTTTAATTTTCAAACTTCGACAACTCTTATGTAGTCGAAATTATAAATGCTGTATTCTATACAGTTATTTAATTATGGAAATTAAAGATCTTGATAACACTTATATAGACAAAATACTAGTAGCTTTACTGCATACTCTTAAGACGTGTTGATATTATAATCGTCAGATCAACAAATAATATATCTTCTTTCCTCTTGTGAATAAGTGATCGAACACAAATACTGGAAGAATATGTGATACTTATAGATCAAGTTGGAAAACAAATAATTATGTTAGGATGAATGTCTTCTTTTACCTATTCAATGAGTTAATCACAATCACTCAAATCATGATGCTTATACATCAAGCTAAAAAATCCGAAACTCTCATGTATGAAAATATGAACGTGTAACCATCTTCGCGTTAAGGGTCTGTTGGACAGATTACCATTTCTTTAGTGTCACTTCTCCTTCGATTATCTATACCTTCGATTTGACATAAATTCTCATTTTAATTTTAAGAAAAGAAAGTTATGATATCAATAAATAAATTCGCAAGTTTTTTGTTATAAAAAGTAATTGTTTTCAAATAAATAAATAACCGATTAAATTGAGGAAGGATTATAAATATATGTGTTCATATAAACACTCAATCAAATTGCAGCATGTGAAAAGGTGGATAGCCTGTGAAAAGGTACAGTCGGGTACAATTAAAACTTTGAATAATTGCGACTGCTGCCACGTTCTGTACATGTAATAGAATGGTATGATGTTCTTACATGACATTATCACATGACAAATGTGCCCATAATATGTAGTAATATCATGTTTGTCTAAAATTATTATGTAATTTAACAAGATTGTTTCGCATCATGAAAACTTTTTCATTTATTTATGGAAGCTACGAGCGGATGTACAATCTACTCTACTTAGTAATTCAGTAAATGTATTGCTATCCTTATTTCATTCAAAATCTATGTCCAGGACGATTATATACAATTATATATGAGATTTAAATTCTGTTGATTTACATACATTTAAAAAAAAACAGGAACAAATTCTATCATGTAGAACGCAATTTTTTGATGGAAAAACTTGCCGCCCCGTCCTATCATAGATAATCGATGAACCACTAAATGTCAGTGTAATTAAGAATATCATAATTTATCGTCCTATTATCCTATAATGCGTAATACTCAAATCATTATATTAAACTGTGAGACCAATGGCCTCAAATAATAATAAACAATGGAATTTTTTAATTAAGTAAAGATTTTAATTAAGTAAAGATTTGAAACTAAAAGCTGTAAACTACATAAATATTAATTTAAAATTTTTAAACTTGATTTATTTTCCAACTAGAGTCATAGAAATTTATTTTATAACATTTTTTTAATATGTAATAATAGTCACAATTATTTTTAATCAACTTCCTGCAATCTTCCGATAATACTAACAGAGGTTTGTAAAACATACATACAAATAACCAAAAATGAGCTTAGAATGATTGCAAGATTAAGTTTGAATTCTTCAAAAATTGTTCAAGGACAGTAATAAATACATATAGAATGAAAAATCGATTCAGAGATTTTTTAACGGTGTTTCATTAACAAGTTAATTTGGTTAACCTTGCATAATTTGAAGATGGTATACATCGTTATCTATGATAGAACGGGGCGGCAAGTTTTTCCGTCAAAAAATTCCGTTCTACATGATAGAATTTGTTCCTGTTTTTTTTTAAATGTATGTAAATCAACAGAATTTAAATCTCATATATAATTGTATATAATCGTCCTGGACATAGATTTTGAATGAAATAAGGATAGCAATACATTTACTGAATTACTAAGTAGAGTAGATTGTACATCCGCTCGTAGCTTCCATAAATAAATGAAAAAGTTTTCATGATGCGAAACAATCTTGTTAAATTACATAATAATTTTAGACAAACATGATATTACTACATATTATGGGCACATTTGTCATGTGATAATGTCATGTAAGAACATCATACCATTCTATTACATGTACAGAACGTGGCAGCAGTCGCAATTATTCAAAGTTTTAATTGTACCCGACTGTACCTTTTCACAGGCTATCCACCTTTTCACATGCTGCAATTTGATTGAGTGTTTATATGAACACATATATTTATAATCCTTCCTCAATTTAATCGGTTATTTATTTATTTGAAAACAATTACTTTTTATAACAAAAAACTTGCCAATTTATTTATTGATATCATAACTTTCTTTTCTTAAAATTAAAATGAGAATTTATGTCAAATCGAAGGTATAGATAATCGAAGGAGAAGTGACACTAAAGAAATGATAATCATATTTTCATACATGAGAGTTTCGGATTTTTTAGCTTGATGTATAAGCATCATGATTTGAGTGATTGTGATTAACTCATTGAATAGGTAAAAGAAGACATTCATCCTAACATAATTATTTGTTTTCCAACTTGATCTATAAGTATCACATATTCTTCCAGTATTTGTGTTCGATCACTTATTCACAAGAGGAAAGAAGATATATTATTTGTTGATCTGACGATTATAATATCAACACGTCTTAAGAGTATGCAGTAAAGCTACTAGTATTTTGTCTATATAAGTGTTATCAAGATCTTTAATTTCCATAATTAAATAACTGTATAGAATACAGCATTTATAATTTCGACTACATAAGAGTTGTCGAAGTTTGAAAATTAAAGTTGAATTTTAGAGTAAGCTCTAAGAAGTTTTATTTTGTCTGTATGAATGTTAATAAATATTTATTACAATATAGAAAAAAACACGTCCGCAGTTCCCGCATTTGCCCAGCTCGAGGCTGTGACGCAGGAAAAACTCAGTATATTCTCGTATACTGAGAAAACCCACGTCAGGAACTCGGTGACAATTTATCGATGTGTAATTTATCGCACATATATACACACACATGCGCGCGCACGCATATATATATATATATATATATATATATATCAGTAGTGTTCAGTTTGGTGAGTTTACAACAATCCATACTTAACAACTTGAACAACATACTTAGATTCTTTAGAACCTCAGCAACACGGTGTCACAAATTATTTTCCTAAGTATGGCCGTTAACCTACATATATGTCCAAAATGGCAGTTTGGTGAGTTTTAATATATAATACGTGTAGGAGTTTTGCACGCTTTCGAAGGTCACATACAGTATTCTAAATTGTATGATTCTACTACCTATAATAGTCATCAACGTTTCGCGATAATAAAACCCTACAACTACGATACAATCCCTAAGATTCCCTAAGAGAATAAGGTGAGGGTTTGCTTGGGTGGCTGCGAGGATAGGTTGGGGGCTTGGTGCGAGGATGGGTAGAAGGTCGCGTGGGTGGCTTTGGGAATGGGCGCAATGTTGCAAAGGTGGCTGCGGGGATGGGTGGAGGATGGTGGGAGTAACTTCGCGGATGGGTGAGGGTTTGCTTGGGTAGCTGCAAGGATGGGTCTAGGATGGCAGGGGTGGCTGCGTGGATGGGTGGGTGGCTTGCTGCGAGGATGGGTAGAAGGTCGCGTGGGTGGCTTTGAGAATGGGCGCAATGTTGCGAAGGTGGCTGTGGGGATGGGTGGAAGAAGGCGTGGGAAGTTGCGGGAATGTGTGGAGGGTTTTCTTGGGCGGCTTCGAGGATGGGTGGAGGATAGCGTTGGAGGCTGCGGGAATGAGTGCAAGGTACGCTTGGTTGGCTGTGGGGACGAATAAAGGGTAGCGGGGGTGGCTGCGCGGATGGATGAGACTTTGCTTGGGTGGCCTCGCGGCTGAGTGAAGGATTATGTGGGTAGTTTTGGGGGTGTGGGCGGAAGGTTGCGTAAGTGGCTGCGGGGATGGGTGTAGGATGGCGGGGGTGGCTGTGCGGATAGGTAGGGGGTTTATTTGAGCGGATTCGGGAATGAGTGAAGGATTGCATGGGTAGCTGCTGGGATGCGTAGAAGGTTGCGTGGGTAGCTTTGGGAATGGTCGGACGATTGCGTGGGTGGCTGCAGGAATAGATAGAGGATGGCGTGCGTGGCATCGGAATTAATATTCAAAAATACTAAAGCATTTTTACATGAAATTTATTTTGTATTTTCTTAATGATAATACTATTTTTTTTCCTTTGAACAACGTAATAACATTTTAACGAAATATTCATCATTATATCATCTCGTATATTTTTAAAAATAATAATAATAATTGTACTTATTTCCTTATAATAATATACTTTAAATAATTATTTAAATCTTTTCGTTTTGATCACATTTTTTTAAAATCATACTTAATAGCATTTTGTTTTAATTAACTATCTTTTCATTAACAAAGTAATACATGGATGGTTTATTATTACATATTAATGTAATATAAAACATGAACACAATGATATTTATTACATAGGAACTTAAAACATAGTTTGAAACAAAATCAAAATTCTTTTTTGTCAATGTAATTCGTATAAAACATTCTTATACACCGATAACCTTAACACGTATAACACCAATAATCTTAATCTCTTAGTCAATATTCAAAAATATTAAAGCATTTTAATACATTAAATGTAATCTTAATTTACTTAATAGTATTAGACTTTTTTTCTTTAAATTTTCTTTTAAACAATGTAATATGACATGTTTTGCAAACATCAATATATTATCTTATATATTTAATAATAATATATGTTCTTATTTTTTTTGTAACAATATCATGAAAATAATAATTTCGTTTTTTTTTGTTATGATCACAATTGTTTAGACTCTTATTTGATAGCATTGTCTTATAATCAACTATCAATTTATGATTTTAAACTATTATTTCTCAGGATTCTCAACAGAATTCCTTCTCTTAATAGCCATTCTTACCCATTCTTGTACCTTAGTCATTGGGCAGCTTGCTTTTGACGGTGACTTAACTAATACTTTTGAACAAGTTGCTAAGGAAGGTACTTTTCTCATTTTAATATAATCCTTAAATTTGTAATATATCCACGATGGAATAGTATTTCTTGATGATACGGTATCAGTGCCCTTAAAGCGATCTCTTTGTTTATGTACATAGGATCTGATCTGATGCTCCGGGCGTTCCCTCAAATCTGCATTATTGGTCCTAGCTTTAAATTCTATAATTTCTGCTATAGTAGGAGCTTTACTTTGCAAATCAAATATATGAGGAAATGCTGCTTCTAAAGCATCTCTCGTATCTTGAATCCACGTAGTTCTTGTTGGTGTTTGAGCTGCATAAAATAATTGAAATATTTAAATAAATAATAATTGTATTTTGTAACAATTGATTAACCGGTAAAAATGTATAATAAATTAGGTGAATTGCGAGGTTCTATAATATGTGTGCACGGACGAGCTTCGAGAGAATGACTGAATACGTATACGTTGACGCGACAGATCTGGCCTCGCAATACCGGTAACTGTTAATTCGCAAAACGTGTGTAATAATCAAATATAATTGTAAGAAGGAATTTATCGAGTAGAACTAAATGCAAATTAGTTACGTCCGAACTGTGCTGTCATATTGGACCCCGAGGTATTATTAGGGATTGGTTGAAGAGATACATCCAGCAACCTAGAGATCTACTGAAAATGTAAAATAGACAGACGCACGTTCCCGCCTCTCCCAGCAGCTTACGTCCTTGCTGTAAACGTCAAGAAAATATCCGAAAAAAAGGGGTTTCTCTTGGGATAGAGGAGCGCTCAGCCAACCTCTGCAGTCCACGCACATTAATGATATGGTTTAAACCGTCGAGGTCTGGCCTGGAGAATTTATCAGGGGGTTAGTTATGATGAAATGGATGGTACACAGGGTTAGTACAGTGTTTATGAAAGAAATTTTAATTGCGATTGGGCACAACTTACAAATGTGTCCAACCTCGTGCAACGTGCAACATAAAAACGATATACGACTGAGTGTCGTAGGATTTATTTACGAATTCACAATAGTCGCCCTAGTGGCTTATTAATTAAATGCGGCGAGAATTGAACATCGCATGTACCTGTTAACCAGGTAGTTAAACACCCGAAGGCGATAAAAAAAAATAATACGCAAAGATAAGTGGCATACGTCCTAAGCAGTTTATAAAATGAATCAAGCAATTATTTTTTGGGTTATGGATTAAATCCCGTCGCGATCTAGTCGATACTTCGCGACGTGCTCAGGATGCTCGAAACCAACGCTTGGCGTTGCCGGCCGGTCTCGAGAGCGCAAAGCTAGACAGGGTGCTTCCCTGTCACCACCTGTTGGCACTCCTTGTTGTGCTAGCCACAATAAAGGTTGGTTCGTTAAGCGAGCAATATGAATGATTTAGTTGTTAGTGTGAAACTAGTCACGTAACGCGGTGTGGATACGATCACGCGTAATGTGCGTGAATCCACATCGAGAGCGCAACACTAATTGAAGCACAAACTTCCCAGAATGCGCGTCGCGTACGCTGACCTCGCCACGGTGGATTCTCGGAGTCGTATATTTATGCGCGAACTGCGAGTGAATTTGTTTTGATAAAATAGACCGCGAAATTTAGTTCGACACTTAGTGCTGGATGTCTGCCCTACGGCTATAGTTTGATTTAAAACGAGTTCGTGGGAGAGGAGTACTCTCGTTTAGGTCAGAGAAAAAACCGAGTGAGACAATTTCCAACGATCACGGCACCTTTGCAGCATGATGGGGTTCGTCGCGGTCCATCGGTGGCGTGGGGCGATGACGTCTTGTTTCTAAAATACAGAGTGGGCCAGAGCAGCGCGATTAGTCCGCCTGATCCTGATGATGTCCCTGGATATGCAGTTAGTACGTGTTGTATGATTGATGTTCAAGGAAGAAGTGTCGCTCACTCGCGCTCGACTGAACTCTGTACTGAGCAGCGCCGAAAAGCGGCGAAATAAAAAAAAACCTATGCGCAATGATGGACTTACGTTACTACCGTGTGCGCGATAGTTACGTATACTTAGAACCGCGGATATATCTACGCGCGACAACTATGTGTATAAGAGAGTGCTCCCCGTGGGAGAAAGGAATTCCCGCTTCTGACGTCACAGGCGTGAGAGCGTACGTACGCGATCCCGGGAAACGGCACGCGCGTAGTAGCCGTATACGATATACAAATTCGCGCGACGTAAACACGCGTGGCCTTGCCCTGCCTGCGTATACACATGCTACAGTGCGTGTGTACTGTTGCAGAATATATAATAAATTAATGAATTATGAATAAGGTTAGTTTGCCAACTAATAGATGAAAAAAAGATAAATTTTCTAGTAATTGATTTGAATAAAACAATTTTAATTAATTTTGTTCTAGCTATTAACTTACACTAAGTTGATTAATAAAATATAGTTAGCAAAAATTGTGTATTTAAAGATTTTTTTGTCTTTACAATTATGACTAAAATATTCAAAAAATTTTTTAAATAGCTGTATTAAAATTGAAATGATTTACAATTTTTCATATTTATACTGCATATAAACATTGTCATTAAAATTAAGAAAATAATTCTTGTAAAATAATATAAGGTTGCTAAAATAAACGAACTTATAGATTTTTTTGGTGGTAAATTCTCTTCCGGATCTGAATTGTAATTTTCTAAAACATGTATTTAAATATTAATGTAATTGCAAAATATGTAATGTTATTTTGCTTGCATGCAAGAATATACCGCTAAAAATTCAGCTGCTTTTATAAACATATTTTTATTAAAAACATTTTTGACGAAATCTTAGTTTCAAATTCTATGCAGACCTTACACATTTTTATTACGTAACAAAATTTTAAAAATTATACAGTAAAAACATTTATTTTCAAAAGATATCAACGTTAATTAGATTTTATTTTTTAGAGGCTACATTTGTATTTTTTATTTTGATTATCATATTGTTTTTCATAGATGCATACTCGAATGATTTCATTTTAACTTTCTGAAATAGAATGTTATCTTTTTGCTTAAAAATGAAATAGTTCATAGAATATTTTTTCATAATTATTGATTGTGATTTTTATTGAACTGATTTTGACGTTAATTTAATGATTATTACTATTGGTATTAAACTCATAAGGTTAAACTAATAAATTGATGGTACTTTTTATACTTCTAACTAAGCAAAGACTAGATGTTTTCTTTATTCTTTGACTTAAGATTTGAACAATGACTGAATTATTTATACGAGATTATTGTGCTATTATATTATTACAATTATTTATACGAATCATTCACTTTATCACAGTTTTGTACATAATTTATTTTCAAAAATAATATAATACACAATAATATAATTTATTGTTCTTTCTTTCATGTTATAATAAATGCCGGAAGCTATATTACTTTATATAATTTTAATGTAAAGCTAGTGTATTTTACAGTAAGTTTAGAAATAATTAATATAATAATGGACTATAAAGCAAGACTAAGAAAAATAAATTTACAAAATTTGATAAACGTATTTTATTTAATTATTGGAAGGCAATAATTAAATAAATGTAATATGAACTGTGACAAGATTGTGTTTGTTATCTTTTTATTAGAAATAATCGTATCCTCATTGATGTGACTAATGTTTTTTAGGTTTTTTAAAATTATATAAAGATATAGTTCTGCACATTTGATGAATTTTTAATTGGTGTATTTCAGATTTCCTTTTTTTAGTTATGCTTATTTTTAAATCGCTTTCATGCAATTCACATTTGCTCCAAAAAATAAAATCTTAAAAAAAATTATTATACAGATTATTAGAATTATTAAAATTATATATTATTCGAATAATTATGCTTAGAATAATAATAATATGTTTAGCTTTTTCGATTAAATTAGTTGATGCATACACATGATAAAAAATCTTCGTTATTATCATCTTGTGAATTGTCGTCACTTGCAAATCCAGTTTGTGCCTTCTGCATTAGTTTTGAAGTTCTAATATCTCTTTGAAGAAAATTTTGACGGTAGTTTTGATCATGAATTTTTCTGGTATGTCCCATGTACGTGCAAAGTCCATCTACACTTGAATTGTCAATGTCTTCAACCTTTGAGTTCGTAGCTGCTTGCATACGGTAAAGTGTACCTCTCAGTGTTTCTGGATTTTTCGCCCCACATAATCCAGCAAATTCTGTCATACGTTGAGTGGCGTAACTGAAGGTGAAGTCTGTATCAGTAGTGTTATGAATGTTCGCAAAAACATATGTATTCTTTTTATGGATTTTTGCGTTTGTTCGACTTTGCAAAAGAAGTGTTAAGTACTTATGATTTTGCTTTTTAAACACTATGGGTACTGGCTTTCCCCGCTTTCCCCTTACAGTCAATGTGCAATCATTGTTTAAAGTTTTTACTTTTTTCAAGTTTCGGACAGTGAGTTTTATTCTATTTCTCCTGCTCGACGAGCATTTGTTACATATAGATAAGACTCTAGAGAATTACGTAACTTAATATAAGTTTCATCTGAGTATTTTTTTTCAACAGATCATATGCAGATCGCATTTCCTTTTCTAAGTAGGTCCGTAGAATTTTAATATCTTCTGTACATGGTGATACTACTTCTTTCTCTCGCTTCTTTGGAGTTTGTACTTCTGCAATAGTATTTGCTAGGCACGAATGCCATTTTCCTTTTAATTTAATTACAAATACACTCACAATTATTCTATCACTATCTTTTTTAGGCCCTATCTCTATGTTATATTTTTCAGCAACATTCTTAACTAGGTAGTACATGTCATTTGCCGTAGCTGGTGATTCCATAGTTATTTCTCCATTAGAATCATCATATTTTCCTAGAACTTTGCAAGCTTGAATAAAGTTATCAAATTTTTCTTCGTTCAATATGTCCTTGAACTCTTTAATACTAGGATCTAAATCCATCATTTCAAGTTTAAGCCGTCCAATTCATGATAGATCAGCTCTTGTTTTTTTGTAGCGAAACTTTACAGTTTCAAATTTGGAAGCTTCTGAATTTAGCCATGCAAAAATAGCAACGTCATATCAGATGGTTTCTAAAACTTCTGAATCACGCATATGAGATAAGACCTCGATTGCAGCTTTTGAAGCAGTCTTATGATATGCTCCAATGGTCGTCCTTGATTTAATTTTAACTGTACGATTATTCTTAAATGACTTCTTTGTACATGCAGTTACATGTTTCCGCAATGATTTTATTGACAATGTTTTATGGCACTTATAGCAGGTGCCATTATTGGCAACAGTATTTTCTACTCCAGTTTTTGGTCTCCTGGAGACGACAAAGTCAGATACATTTGATGCTTCTATATTATTTAAAAAACTTGCTTTTGATCTCAACTGCTCTAAATTTTTTGTTTTTCTATCATATGTTTAGTTTTCTCATTATTTTTCTTTGTACTGATCGTAGGTAGTTCCATTAGCCGTTTAACTAAAGCTTCATTTGAGTGTTTTTTTACATAATGCTCTGTTAATCTTGAAGAATGAATCTTCATGTTCGGATTTTTTTCCTTTTTTTCTTTTATGCAGTAATAACAGCAATTCTTTTTTCTTCCAGACATGTTGTCTGGCACTATATTGATGTCTTTATTTGAAATAACTGAACCTACAGAATTTATGTTGGCACTTACGTTCAAACTACTATTAGCTGAGCTAGCACAAGAGACATTATTTTCCAGTGTTTTCTTTGTTTTTTTAACTTCTTTCTTTGACACTTTATCATCTTTTTCTTTTGCTTGAAGCTTAGCAGGATGGAAAAATGAGAGCCTGCTCAGAATAAATAGAGCGGATTCCTGAAAAACAACAATTTTAAATAATTAGCTACAATTATGTTGAAAATATTAGTAATTACAGTGAATGTTGCGTATATTGACATACGTAACATCCACTTTTTTACTTATCTTTCTGAATTCTGCTTTATTTATTCTGTTTTCTTCCAAAGGTTTCTCGAAAATTTGAGCCCGATTGGTCCATCCATGGCAGAGAAATCTTACGGCAAGTGACCTGAAATCATAAAAAAACAAAAACTGAGAAAAATGCTGTTAAAGTCTTGTTATACATTTAGTCGAATAAAATATACTTACCATTTTTATTCAGCATCAGGACCTTACTTCCTTGAAAACTAGTTGTACACTAGTCATTTCTATAATATTTGATGAAAATCCGAGTCTAAATAGCTTCTCTATACCAGAAAATGAAAAATAATGAAAAAAGAATTATTTCATACTTTAAACTAATATTCTATTTTAAATTATAAAATAGAAATTTTTTAACAAATCAGTTTCTTCTCATGCATATATACACTTTATTTCACAGAAAAAATATTTGTTGTTTATATATACACCATGAAAAAAATACTAAAATTACTACATAAATAATAAAGTAAATTATACTGAATATTATATAAATAATTATAAAGTACTCACAAGAAGTTTTCTTGCTTCAAATAAATACACTACAAGAGCACCAATTTCAAGGTTATACATAAACTTGTCTAGATGAGATTCTGAATGAGAAGTAGGTCAAACTGGAAAACAGATAACTCTACTCATCATCAGCTGACTGGCTTGCTGTTGTATTTGTAGTTTGCATGTATGAAGAAAGAGATCGTATTTACACATGCATGCGATTCATGTTTATAAAATAAATGAAAAAAATGTTATGATTTTGTGTTTCAATAGAAATATAGTGATGCAGTTTTTGTGTGTTATTGTGTGATAGGAAGTGTGATGTAGAGTTAAGCATATATGTGTACTGAAATGAAATGCAGGGTTATGGTTTCAGTATGCACCAGCTCTGTAAGAATCATCTTCTGGATGATTTCTCTTCCTTCGAGCTTGGCGTGCTTGCAATGTAGATTCTGCTGCTTTTTTGTCGGACCAGAAAAGTCTTCCTTCATCCATGTTCATGGTCCAGTTGATTGCGTCATTCAGTGATGAGACAGCAATGTAGACTCCAATTTCCAAAACTGCAAGACCACTGAAACTATGCTTGGGGATGATCTTCCAAACGGATTGATTGATTGAAGCTCTCATTGTTGTTTTTTATGTAACCTCCAATGCATCTCTCAAGCAAGCCAGGATCCGTCAAGTCTTTGTAAATTGGCTCAATTGCGTCCATAACAACAAGAGGAATGGAAGCTCTTCAGGTTCCTACTGTGCAAAGGTGGTATTTGGGCTCCTGATCAGTTGACTGTTTGTGAAAAAATGTTGCCCAAATGACATTCGACATTTTTTTAACTGAATCATTATGGCCTCGAATGGCATTGCCATAATACTTTGTCAACTGATCAATCCTCAGAGCAGTTAGACGGTTTTTCCCACCAATGCTATGTCATCAAATAACTTCTTTCTTACTAAGCTCTTCTGAATGGTGAAGTCTTCTTCATATGGTTGGGCATCGCAAAGAGATTTGTAGACTTTTGAATCGCCATCACCAATATAATACTTGTATTTCACTTTATGGATTGTCTCAGATCGTTGAAACATTTCAACAATACTATCGACTTCCATCTTTCCAGCATTGCCTTGGTGATTGGCTGAACATTTATCTTGATAAGCCTCGAACCAGTCTTTGTAGTGCGCAGTGTCGTCTTCAGGATAATTTTCGCAGACTTTACAAAGGGATTGTTTGGGAGACACGTCAATCACTTTTCCATTTGCATGGCGTATCAGTGCTGATATACCTTGAAGGGAAGAGTGGCCTCGCTTCCTCCAAGAACCATCACCCGAAACAGTCTCACGGTCATCCTCTTGAGTTTCACTGCTAGTCTTCCTGCATAGCTGCTCTCATTGAGTCCTCAGCTACACTTTTAGTTGCTGTTTTTAAATCTTGATTTATTATATCAAAATTACTATGAGAAATTGGAGTAAATAAATCCATTACTCTATAGAAAGAATTTAAACCAGCATGACCGTGTCGAAGGAGTCTCATAGCTAAAACTAAATGTCTATTGATTTCATATGCATTAGTTGCTTACCAATTTTTCTACTGGACTCAATGAAAGCAGCTTTGTGGCATCCGGTACAAGTGACAGATAGTGCAGTGCCGAGACCTCTTGTATCGATTTCATCAAATTTGACATCCTTACCACAAGCTTTACAGGCCAGAAATTCCTGTGATCCTGGGTACAGTACGGAAATGTCAAATATTCTGTTCTTGATTGTACCAGCTTCTTTGTATTCTCCTTTTAATTTCTGTCTGGATCTTGACGGAGGAACAGTTCTTTGCTGCAGTATTCCAGATGTTGAAGGAAGTGCATTAGGTATACTTTTTGAAGTGCTGGCCACTGTACTTGTTTGTCGTTGCTGATGTTTTCTTGATGTTGAATTGGTGCTCGATGCTCTTGATGGTGGTTGTTGATAATTTGCAAGTGTTTGCGCTGACTGATTTTATCCTTGCTTCTTGCAATGAAAAAACTTTCCTCGCCTTTTTGCTCTTCCAAATCTGTGTTTACCATGTAATCCAGGCAATCTACCTCTTGAGTCTGGACTCATCTTGAATTGTCTTTTTCAATTGTCAAAATAAATCCACTTTTTCACTAACTTTTAAGTAAAATTTTTAATTACAACTACAAAAACTTTTATAAAACTATTAAATATATTAAATAGATTTACAAAACTTAGTAATTGTAAAATAAATCCACTTAATAAAAATTCACAACTAAAAACTAGATAGCGAATTTGAAAATGTACAGTGTTTATTTTTGAAAAAATAGTTTTCTTGGTGTGAGCCAGGTAAAACAGGATTATAGACTTATCACCATTTACTTGAGCTCTCATATGGTTCAGACGGTAAGTCCGTAAGTTGAAAATCTGTTATGTCTCGTGTTTTCACTTACACACACACACACACACACAGATTAATAAATTTGTATCAAAGCGGTTTTTGCAAAACTTTTTGCAGTAAAATGCTTTATACAACATATATAAATAATAAGAATACAAAATTTAATCAATCTTGTTTTTATTATTTGTAAACATTAGTGAATTGTTACACGAAAATAAAAGTTTTACGAAAATTGACTATACAAAATTATTGCACTAATTTGTTAATAATTTTTCATTAAAATGGTATTTTCTTGTAAAATGGACTTTCTTATCGTATTCTACAGAAAATTTTTTATAGAAATCATGTATGCAAAGTATTCAAACAATATTATTTAGTGCTAATAAATATTGTCGAATAAATCATCATTTTTCGAAAGTTACCTATGAACACTTTTCAGTTTTATATCTTGTTTATATCTTGTTTATATCTTTGCAAAAAAAAAAAATTAGCTAAAAAAGGGTTTCATCATCAGATTCTATAGAAAATTTTCTGTATAAAAAGGAAAAAAAACATCGATTTTTTCAATATTTTAACCCAGGCCTGACCCCTCAAGGATTCTCAAAATTAATATTACATAAATCTTCTAATTTTTTACATTACTTGCATTTTCAGAAAGGTCGTAAATATAAATTATAATAATACCTGCCTAAAGAATTTTTTAGTAATCATTTTCGAAACACATTATATTTTTATATTTGTTTAGTTTTTAAATTTGCATAATAATTAAATTTATTTGTAGATTCAAGATTTAACAATAAGTTCTTTTTTTACGAAAGCAATTGAGTGTAACAACTACATGAAAGAAATTATACCTACAAATATTGAAAAAAAAGCCGTAGGATCAATAATACAGTTAGAAGAGGTTTAGCTTTTGACAGCATAATATATAACATATTTATCACATGCGTCAAAAACAATAATATTATTACCCAAGATACACAAGAACCAAATGTTCAACACAGCCAAATTGAAAAAATAGTACTTTCTGTGTATAGAAGTTGGCACAGAACTAGCTATTATTCTGTAGAAAAATTTATAACAGAATATTTTGAAGATATAAAAGAAGATATCAAGGGTGAGATGAAGATTGCAGTATTATGCCCCTGGATGGATTTCCTTGTGAATTATCTATATGGATATCTACGTGAATGTATTTCTATTTTTATTAAATTATCTGAATTTATATAATTTTTTAATGATAAATTTACATATCCATGTGGATAATCCCTGTGGAAATCCATTCGGTTATTTTCAATAGCGATACTACATATTTGTGGCTTGCAGGAAGAACCACTTAAGTGACCTTTTGTGACCTTTTGTAAAAATAAAAAAATTGCTGGGATCGTTCTAATAAAATTCGTATGTATTCTATGACTGATTCTATGAACTTGTTATTCTTGACAATTTTTTCCAAAAGTGTGTGGTTTTGTTACATCTGAACACACATATATAACTTTCTATTAATCGCGATGGTTCGGGGTATATGAAATAAAAACTCAGTACACCAAGATATGTATATGTATATAAATATGTGTATATTCCTCGATTATTGAACGTGATTCTACAATCTGTTTCCCCTTGCTTTGCGATCGTTGAACGATCGCATCACCGGGTGAGGGATCGGGTAAATACGAGACCAGAGTTTATGTGAAAGCCTTAGCATAGAAGAGAGAAAAAGTACCTTGCTATTAGTGTGAATGTGTAGCGGTGTGTGTATATCTATATATATGTGTCCGCTCGATGCTGCTGTTCGTAATCTCCCGCTGTGAAGGTTTCGTTCGCTGAGAGAGAGAGTATATGGCGCCGCCTTGTCTGGGCCTCTATGCAGGTATTCGGCTGGACCGTTCGATGTTTCCTCTCTCTCTCTCTCTCTCTCTCTCTCTCTCTCTCTCGTTTCTCTTATGCTTCGAGATTTTCAAGTAACTTATTTTCTTCTCACTCAAGTACGAAAAATTAGCGCACTAGTTCTCTATGATTTTTGCGCGTATTAAACCCCCCCCCCCCCAAAAAAAAACCTTTTCAAGGTAAAAGGCTGGCAAGTATAAGGTCGTTTCTTCATGTAAAACTTGAAGATTAATTTTGCAACTCTTGATATCTCAATGTCACAAAAATTCTAAGTGTTTTCTCTATCTATACAGTTATTTCATTATATTAATCAAAGTTAATTTTTAAACTCTCGATATCTCTTATGTGGTGAAAATTCAGAGTGCTTATTCTAAAAGTCTATTTTCATTATGTAAATTAAAGTCAAACTTTCAATAATAATGTAAATAATATTCTAGCAGGTTTATTGTGTACGTTTATTACTTTTCCCTTAGTAAAGGTTGATAACAAATGTGATTATAATGCAATGATTAAAAAGGTATTTCTAATTAGTTCAACAAATAATTATGTTAATATATTGTCTTCTTTTACCTCGTAAATGAGTGAATCACAGACACTGAAAGAACATGATGCTTATACATGCAGCTGAATAACTTGAAATTTTCATCTATCTATATCAATATGAATGCGTAAACATCTTTGCTTGAAGGATCTGTTGGACAGACTATCATTTCTTTAGTGTTTCTTCTCTATACCTTCGATTTTACATAAATTTCAATTTTAATATAGCAAAAGAAAGTTATGATATCAATAAAGAAATTGGCAAGTTTTTGTTATAAGAAGCAATTGAGTTGATATAAATAAATAATTGTTTAAATCGGAGAAGGATTATAAATATATATATATTCATCATTATAAACACTCGACCAAATTGTGACATGTGAAAAGGTGGATAGCCTGTGGAAAGATACTGTCGGTAGAATTGTGGGAGTAACTGCAATTGCCGCCACGTCCTGCGCATTCCAGCTGACGTTTAATGACTGATCACTCTTACGCCGTATTTAGTGTGGGAGGTTAGGTCACCGTACTTTCGGTAAATAGAGCGTTCCGTGACCGATCACAAACATGCGCAAAGCATAGCACTAATTCGATATTATTCAAAGTTCAATAGTATCCGAGTGTACATATAGGAATGATGTTCTTACATGACATTATCACATGAAAAATGTGCCCATAATATATTACAGGATTGTTTCACATTATGAAAACTTTTTTACAATCTACTCTACTTAGTAATTCAGTAAACTGCTATCCTTATTTCAAGAAAAATCTATGTACAAGACGATCATTTGCAATTAAATATAAGATTTAATTCATACAAAAAATCGATCCCACATTTAAAAAAAAACAGTAACAAATTCTAGCATGTAGAACGCAATTTTTTTTATGGAAAAACTTGCCGTCCCGTCCTATAATAGATACCGATGGGTACTATCTTAAAATTGTGCATGGTTATCCAAAGTAATTTTTTGTTAACAAAACACTGTTAGAAAATCTCGTATCGAATTTTTCATTCTATATGTATTTACTACTATTCTTAACCAATTTTTGAAGAATTCAAACTTCATGTTGTAATCATTGTAAACACAATTTTTGGTTATTTGTATTTGTATGTATATTTCATAAAAGTATGTTATTATTATCGAATGGTTACAAGATGTTCAATAAAAATAATTAATATTATGTATTACAAATATGTTATAAAATAAATTTCTATGATTAAAGTTCGGAAATCAATCAAGCTAAAAAATATTAAATTAACATTTATGTTTATATTTTAGTTTTATATCCATACTTAATAAAAAAAATAGAACTACAATTTTTATTTGAGGCTATCGTTATCACAGTTTAACATAATATTATATTATACATAAATATTATATATAAACATATATTATAAGTATATTAAAAATTATATGACATTGTTGATTACACTGACATTTAGTGACGGCAAGTTTTTCCATAAAAAAAATTGCGTTCTATATGCTAGAATTTGTTACTGTTTTTTTTAAATGTGGGATCGATTTTTTGTATGAATTAAATCTTATATTTAATTGCAAATGATCGTCATGGACATAGATTTTTCATGAAATAAGGATAGCAACACATTTACTGAAGTACTAAATAGAGTAGATTGTGCATCCGCTCGTTGCTTCCATAAATAATCGAAAAAGTTTACATAATGCGAAACAATCCTGTAATATATTATGGGCACATTTTTCATGTGATAATGTCATATAAGAACATCATTCCTATATGTATACTCGGATACTATTGAACTTTGAATAATATCGAATTAGTGCTATGCTTTGCGCATGTTTGTGACCGCTCACGGAACGCTCTATTTACCGGAAGTACGGTGACCTAACCTCCCACAGTAAATACGGCGTAAAAGTGATCAGTCATTAAACGTCAGCCGGAATGCGCAGGACGTGGCGGCAATCGCAGTTATTCCGACAATTCTACCGACAGTACCTTTTCACAGGCTATCCACCTTTTCACATGTCACAAATTGGTCGAGTGTTTATAATGAGGAATACATTGCGGGGTTCTTCGTTGGACGTGTAAGTCGAAACTGCTCCTTGCTGCTGCGTGTCTCTGAAATATTTGGTTAATTTGCACTTATGGGAGAAGCCCGCAAAAAGAACACGAGTGCTAGTCGAAACAAGCTATTAAAATTGAGTGTAAGAGTAAGGTAAAATAAATGATGTGAATTTCAAAGAATACGGTAAATTATTATGCAATATTGGCACGCGGCAGACAAAACAAGACCAAGGGGTGACACATAAAAAATAATTCAACACAAGTGTGAAAAAAGATCGTGTATTGTAATGAATCCAAAATAGTACGTATTTATACAAAATACAAGTGAGTATAAGGCCCGTGTTATGAGTCGCTGGTTTACGGTCACTAGAAATGATACAAATTCGTTGAAGGTGAGCGCAAGCATTCACACACCGAATTGAACTCACGCGCAAGGTCGAGGTCACGAGCGCCTACGTATTGTATACGAGCGGTAACTAATAAGTACACCGGTACTGACAGAATAATAGAGAGAGTTTAAAATGTAAACGCGGCATTCCTACAAGGTTAGTTGTAGAAATTGAAAATAATCCGCGAAACTCCTAGCAGAAATGATCGCGTACGTAGCACGACGAATCACTTCAATCACGGCACGAATGCGCATGAACTGCCTCAACAGAGTTAATGGTTAGGTGAATACCATCCCTCTCGAAGGGCCTAGTATTCAATATAAAAATAGATAAAGTTAGTTAAAATGATGCCTACAATAACGCGTGTAAGGGACGCAGTTGAAGCAGTGTAGACAGCGGATGCGGGGCCGGACCTCCAGGGCAATAGTGCGCTGCTGGGAAACCGAGTACCTCCTTCTGCTCTGCTGTTGCTCTCTGGCTTCGGTAGGGAGTACGTGCTGTGGCTCTCGGGTTTGGCTGCTGCTTTCGTACTACTCGCTCGTTAGCATGCAAGTACGCTCTCTTGCTAGATTTTAGGGGCTCGCTTTCGGCGGCTTGATGCGCAGGTAACGAAATAACATGCGTAGCTAGTAAAAGTCGCGTCGCGTGCCGAGTCGCGTGACTCGTTTACGCTCCTCCCATTGCACAAGTACACGAGACTTGCTTAGTGTTTATTTGTACGCGCCAATGACCTATGACCGGGGCGCGTGTTGATCTATGTGTGAGCGCTCGAACTGCGGCCGCAGTAACTTAGGGACGTATCATTAAGAAAATAGATGGGGGGCTTAACGCAGGGCCGTAACTGTGAGCAGAGACGTACGGGTGCTTAAAATCTAACATGAAATCGCATTCGTGGAGCAAGTTGTACCTTGCAACATATATATTTATAATCCTTCTCCGATTTAAATAATTTTTTATTTATATAAACTCAATTGCTTCTTATAACAAAAACTTGCCAATTTCTTTATTGATATCATAACTTTCTTTTGCTATATTAAAATTGAAATTTATGTAAAATCGAAGGTATAGAGAAGAAACACTAAAGATATGATAGTCTGTCCAACAGATCCTTCAAGCAAAGATGTTTACGCATTCATATTGATATAGATAGATGAAAATTTCAAGTTATTCAGCTGCATGTATAAGCATCATGTTCTTTCAGTGTCTGTGATTCACTCATTTACGAGGTAAAAGAAGACAATATATTAACATAATTATTTGTTGAACTAATTAGAAATACCTTTTTAATCATTGCATTATAATCACATTTCTTATCAACCTTTACTAAGGGAAAAGTAATAAACGTACACAATAAACCTGCTAGAATATTATTTACATTATTATTGAAAGTTTGACTTTAATTTACATAATGAAAATAGACTTTTAGAATAAGCACTCTGAATTTTCACCACATAAGAGATATCGAGAGTTTAAAAATTAACTTTGATTAATATAATGAAATAACTGTATAGATAGAGAAAACACTTAGAATTTTTGTGACATTGAGATATCAAGAGTTGCAAAATTAATCTTCAAGTTTTACATGAAGAAACGACCTTATACTTGCCAGCCTTTTACCTTGAAAAGGTTTTTTTGGGGGGGGGGGGGAGATTTCACTACTTTAAAAAGTATGTAATACCTAAATTACAAAGAATAGTTAACATCAACTGAATAAGTTATAAATTTAAAAATTAATGTGTATATGCTCACTGAAGATGGCCGCGGCAGTGGTACTAGTATTTGTCACTAGCGCCCTAGTTCTAAAAGTGTGCGAGCGTGCTCAGTCTGTGGCGTCGGTAAGTCGCTCTGTAGTCCTGGGGTTATCGACGTTACGTCTGCTATACCGTCAGTGTTTAACCTCTCGCGTGATTAACTTTGTCGTTGCTAAAGTATTTTAAAATTGTTGCTACGGGATCGAAACTCGTACTCAGGAGCAACTATGGATGGTCAGCTACTCCGAGGAGTGATTTCTTTTGGGACTTGTACACTGTGGTGATGGGAAACTTGTACTTTCCCTTGGTCGATCATTGCTGTTTGGAGTCAGAGAAGTTATTTTTTTTTATTTAAAATATTGAGACTTTTTGTTGATTTAAAGCACCGGTGCTTTGTTAAAATAATTTTGTCTTTTTGTTTTCAGGTCACTGGGTCAATGCTGCTTCTAAATTTGTGTGTTACGTCTTAAGAAGATTTTGACGTCTCCCCTGGAATGGCATGCCGAAGCTAGTGCACAAGTTTTCGCTAAAGTTTTTTGTAGTGAGAAGTACAACAGTGTTGTAGAGTGTTTTAATAAACATATTTAATTAATTTACATGACTAGACCAGTGCTTTTGACTTTTTGTAGTTTTTAAATTATGTATATGTGTGAATAAGTGTAAATCACTATGGTGTTTTTCAATAATTATTGTGTGAATTTGTGGATCTCAAGTGTGATTTGTCGAGAACAAGCAAAAAATGGTATAGTTATTTTCACTTTTTTTCCTACACATAATAATTTAATAATAATTCAAATGATAATATAATTCACATAATATATATGATAATTCACATAATAATTTAATTTATGTTAAAGTGTTTTGTGTTGTTTGGCTCTGTTTCCCTGGATTTGAATGGACTTATTGGTGTATGTTTATGTCAGACCTATATGATTGAGTTTGTCTTTTGGAGCAAAGGCCGTCTCTTTCAGATTGCTCTTCCTGGGTTCGACTAAGTTTTGATGTGTAAATAGTGAGTCTCAATAATTGTGCACATTGAATTTAGTTTGTGTGTTGGCTTAATTATTTGTTTTATTGCCTATGGAATTGATAATGACTTTTGGCGACTAAGTTTTGTTTGTGCATGAATAGAGGAATACTTATGAACTCAGTGCTTCGTGCAAGTGCGTTGCTTTAATTTTTTTAAATTATAGTTTGAAAGTTTTATTTGTGGGTCCAATATGGGATATTAATAATGCTTTTGGGGTGCCTGTCTATTAAGTTAACTATTTGCTTGTTTTGTTATTTGACAGACTCCTATGCTAAACTACTCTGTGGTACGTTAAACTATTTGTATTGAGTTTGGGGTATGTGAAAAAGCCATTGGAAGTGCAAACTGTGAATCTTTCAACTTCTTTTATCTTGGTACACTGTGTTGAATTACGTTCAATGTTTTCTATTATTATTTACACTCTGTTTATAGCTGACAACCTAATTTACTTTCATCGTTAAATATTTATTCATCACAGCCATAAAATTTATACAGGGTGTCCAAAAAGTATCGAAACACGCCTATAAAGTTTTCAGAGAACATATTTTTGACCTGGGTCAAGGTCATTTCCGTAGTAACTTTTGACGCTCGATCTAATGGTGACCTTGGATTTGACCGTGGACCTTGCCATCAATGTCATTTCAAGGTCACTATGATTTTTTTAAATGGGAACACCCTATTTTGACATCGGCAATCGAAAGAGCGGAAAATTTTACGTTCAGATATGTATTAAGGTCCAAGGTCAAGGTCACCTGTGAAGGTCGTAGCAAGGTCAAAGGCCCTAAAAACCCACTTTATGAACTAAAACTTTTTTTTGTTACATTTAAATGAATTGTGTATTTTGACCTTAACCGGGCTTTATTAAGTCCTTCATTGTGCCAAACTGAAATTCGATCCAAAACTCCTACTCCGCGACCCCGAAAACCCCCCTAAATAAATTAAAACTTATTTTTTTGATGCATTGAAAAAAATTATTTATTTGAGCCTTAACCGGGCCTCATGAAGTCCTTTATAGTGCTAAACTAAAAACCAACTCAAAATCCGTACTTAGCGACCCTGAAAAGCCCTTGAACAAATTAAGACTCATTTTTTGTTACATTTAAATAAATTGTTTATTTGGGCGTTAACCAGTCTTCATTAAGTTTTTAATAATACCCAATCTAAATGTGAACTCTTAATTAGTTCTCAGCGACCCCATAATCGTTTGAATAAACAGAAACATACATATTTTATGGTAATGTTCAAAAAGTTTTAAAACTTAACGCCAACGTTGCAGTACTGAACCAGACCTCTAGATGGCTACATTCGGTAAATCGCGATCTCACACTAAAAAAAGCACATTAAAAACATAAGTTACCAAGCAAATTATATTGCCCACTTATTTTAAAACTACAAATGTTTACCTCGAAATCTTAAATAAGTATAGTGGTTGTAAAATCTATTTCTTTAAATTGATATTTAAGTATTCATAGTTTGATCAACAATAAAATCTGTTCATACCTAATTGAAAATGCAACATCTTACGAAAAGAGAAAGGATTACACTTCTCATGATGAGAGGCTGGGGTGCCGCAGTGCAACCTTACCGCACAGTGATTAATCTTTTTAATGAGACTTTTAGAGCTGATAGAACTGGGATTGTCATTTCAACTGCAAGGAATCTTGTTACAAAGTTTGAACAAACCGGCACAATCGACGATAGGCCAAAATCAGGAAAAACAAAGTCAGCAACAAACGATGATACTTCCCTGGATGTTTTGTTATCATTCATTGAGGATCCACATAGTTCCTCCCGTAGAATTTCACAACAGCACAATATAAGTAAGTCATCTGTTCATAACATACTAAAGTATGCTAACTTTCATCCATTCAAAGTCACACTGATTCACAAACTTAATGAAGATGACTTTGATCGTCGCGTTGAATTTTGTGATGACATGATGACACGTATAGTGCAAAATCCTAACTTCCCATCAAATATTGTTTTTTCAGATGAGGCGACATTTCAACTTGACGGAACCTGCAATAGACACAATTGTAGATATTGGGCAGAAACAAACCCACATTGGGCACGAGAAGATAAATCACAATACCCAGAAAAATTAAACGTATGGGCAGGCATATTCAATAACAGAATCGTAGGTCCGTTTTTTATTGATGGCAACTTAAATGCTGAAAACTATGAAGAAATGCTACGCAATCAAATCGTGCCTGCGATAAGAAGAATAGCAGGAGACAACTTTATGAACACATGGTTCCAACAAGACGGCGCACCAGCTCATTATGCACGTGATGTTCGCAATCTTTTAGATGCAGTGTTTGTTAATCGGTGGATAGGACGAAGGGGCACAATTGAATGGCCAGCCAGATCACCTGATTTGACACCTCTTGATTATTTTTACTGGGGCTATTTAAAAGATCGAGTATACAAAACAAAGCCCACAAATTTAGTCGAGCTACGAGAGAGGATTGAATTAGAATCAGCAAATATTAGTCCTGAAGCGATAGAAAATGTTGTTAATGCTTTTTACCATCGATTAGCTTACTGTCAAGAAGTGAATGGTGAACAATTCGAGCATTTACGCTAAATATTTAAAGTGAGAGGCAAGGGGACTCACGTAAAACAAGCACCCCATCGTGAGAGGCAAGGGGACTTACGTAAAACAAGCACCCCATCGTGAGAGGCAAGGGGACTCACGTTAATCAAGCACCCCAAAGGGAACATTATCCTATTACGTCCACGTCGTTGTTCCTGGGTAACGCTAAACATAGGTCATCTACCTTTCTTCTGACTGCTAATTCTGCAAGAATTCCCTGCAAATACAATTTGACCTTGCTACGACCTTCACAGGTGACCTTGACCTTGGACCTTAATACATATCTGAACGTAAAATTTTCCGCTCTTTCGTTTGCCGATGTCAAAATAGGGTGTTCCCATTTAAACAAATCATAGTGACTTTGAAATGACCTTGATGGCAAGGTCCAAGGTCAAATCCAAGGTCACCATTAGATCGACCGTCAAAAGTTACTACGGAAATGACCTTGACCCAGGTCAAAAATATGTTCTCTGAAAACTTTTTAGGCGTGTTTCGATACTTTTTGGACACCCTGTATATACTGAATTTACTGCTAAACCATAATATCAAAGAAAGTATAAAATATATATATAATATCAACTTCCATTTGGTCCCATTAAAAATGGAATAAATATCTGCAAAAAATACATGTTTACAAAGACCAGAGCTTAGATATAATAACTACTGTATTAAGGTACTAAAAAATGTATGTAAAATATCCATAGATTTTAATCACTACTATAATAATGACTACATATAGAAATGAGAGCAAAGAATATAATTGAAATAAGTAAGCTACATTTTGAATATTTCGGTCTTCGCCTGATTTAAAATCTGTTATAGCTATAAAAGCTTGTTTTAACATGCTAAAACAATACAATTGAGTTTATCTAAGAACTTATAGTTCTGATTTTTATAGTTATGCACCTGACAATTTAGACCCTAAAGCCATGAAATCGATGGAGTAAGTATATAATATACACATGCTGATTATTGTATAAAAGATTACTGTTGCATCAAGCAAGAATATTCTCTATTATATAAACTGAATAATCTCTAAAATCCAACAAAATAAAACACTTTCACTAGCTATTCATAAGAATCCCTTTCGACGAACAGCCTGAGAGTCTACCTCCCAGGAGACGATAGGAAAAGTTAACATAAGCATTTCCACAATTGTAGAAACTTTCTTGCGTGGAGGATTGAATATAATCGTAACAATCAACCAACTTGTCACATCAGAAGAAAATTATATAAACAGGAAATTCTGTATAAATTTTCTTTGATTCTTGGACGATGAAAATACAACACTTTCACTAGCTTCTCATCAGGATCCCTTTCGACGAATAGCCTGAGAGTCTACCTCCCAGGAGACAATAGAAAAAATTACACATCCACTTCAAGAATGTAGAAACTTGCTTGAAAGGTGAACCCAGGAAACGATAGAAAAAGTTACATATTCACTTCAACAACGTAAACTTTCTTGAAAGATGAATTCTTAACACTTTACTAGCTGCCACATCACAGAATAGTTATTCCTTTATATAATCTAATAGTAAAAAAACCTGAAAAATAAAAGTATAAATTTTAACAAAGAATCAGTTCATGAATCTTTCATGTATTGTATATAATTTTAGACATTTACTTTTTAGCACTTTTTTCAACTTCACATAATAATTGTTTGGATAATACTTTTCATAAGTTTATTCTCGTTTAAAAGAACACAATCACTTTCTGCATACATATTTTTTCAACTAAATGTCCGTCTAAGTATATTGATAGCTGGGCTTCAGACCACGAGTCTCACAATTTTCCTTATTTTTTCAACTAAATGTCCGTCTAAGTATTAAGATAGCTGGGCTTCAAACCACGAGTCTCATATTTTTCCTTATTATTTCAACTGAATGTCCGTCTAAGTATTAAGATAGCTCGGCTTCAAACCACGAGTCTCACATTTTTCCTTATTTTCACAAAGTTTACAGGTATTATTATTATAATATACAGATTAAACGGCATAACCTGTTCAAATAATTTAATACACAAATTATCACCAATACAACACTAAAAATCATTTAGTAATGGATTGCATTCGAGACAATCCTCACGCATAGCTTTAATTTAGAATTTATATCACTAATCACTATGCTGAGTTACGCTGTAATCTATTAAACTTGAACTATCTTTCAATTTAATCTTGTGAACATATCAACATTTTGAATATAAAAAGACACTATCACTATTCTTCGTAAGTAGCAAAAAAAGATTATGCTATTTATGAATGAAAGTTTAACAGTTTACCTCGGCAGCTGTATTTGGTTTTTCAAAAGTTTCAATATTATAATTTTAATTTTAGACATTTACTTTTTAGCACTTTTTTCAACTTCACATAATAATTGTTTGGATAATACTTTTCATAATTTTATTCTCGTTTAAAATAACACAATCACTTTCTGTATACAACTTATAATAAGTTCACTTTTTAACACTTTTTTATGGTACATTCCATCCGATGTGGATAGAGAAAAAGTCTATAATTCACAGCAAGACGTGGATAGTCCTCCATAAGGAGACGATCCTCCATAAAAAACAATCCTTCACACTAGTAGATGAATTACTTATTATCAAAATAAAAATCTTCCGCTTGCACCAGATATTCTGCTAACTTAATAAATATTCTTACTTCACAGCATAGTAAATACTGCAAATCATAAATATTTATAATTCAAACTTTTTTCAATGGCAATATAACCTCCCAAAAGTATCTGAAAAAGAAAAGAGAACATTTAAACAAAGTATCAGTTCACGAAACCTTGATTTATATTGTATATTAATAAATCACAATCATAACACTAAATACTTATCTAATCTAATTATACACTATTAATCATGTCGATCATTATGAACGAAATTGACTTATTTCTCACTGTTTTTAAATGACACTGTTTTAAAATATTAAACTTATGATATATTTCGCAATATCACAATATTTTATAATAATATGTTAAATTATTAATTAAAATATTTACGTTGATTATTATAAACATAAACAATGTTTCACCATGAAACATCGTCTGCATCTGCTCAGCATGTACAAATAGATCTATATTGATGCATGGTGTGCTATGTATTATTACGGAAATACGTAGGGCTGACGTAACCGGAAGAATTGTTCAGTTTTCATTCTTCTCTCTTGATGAGAATCGAGGGGCTCGAACTTTCACTTTACAATATCTGTTGATAGAAGCATTTTCAGAAAATGTGACCCTGATGTGATTTTGTTAGTTTCGTCTCAAGCTTTCGTTTGAGTATTTCTATGTGACAAATAATACTGTCAAAGTGAAGAAAACCGTAAGTCGAGTTTCCAACAATGCCTATGAGATGTATATAGGGTCTGGCTAGCGCCCGACGGCGGCGTACGTACTCACGTACCTTATACTTGCCATCGTGGCGCTACCGCGCCCCTTGATGATACACTTTTACGTATTTTAGAGAAACTACTTATTCGCGGCAAAACCGATACATCGATCTGTTCTCGATCTGTTTACTTAGTGTCCGCGCCGCCGCTCGTCTTCTCTATTTAAGCAGGTAGGTGATTTTTCGGAAGGGTCCCCTCACCTTTCTGCTACCACGCCTAATTGCGTGATCGTCGAAGGTCTTCCCGGCGCTTCTCTATAGGTGATGACACTAACGTAAGTTTTTCCTCTATCTTGCACTTTCGATTTCCTCAAGGCGTTGGCTTTCCGTATATACGTATTACTCATTGCTGTTGCGTATTTCATTAAGGGCAATTCGTATTCTCGAGGTCTTTTTCGAGTTTTTCGGCTAATACGCCGTAGTCGTGAATTTTCCTTGTTGTTGCGTATTAATTCACGTGTTTGTGCGTCAGTTGGTGATGAAATGTATTTATTTCATTACACTTCTGCCCTTATAAAAAGACGAGAATACAACTCGAGTCGATTACACGAAGCTTGTGTGTGCATGTATATGTGCATAGGGTGTAGCTGTGTGTTTTCCTAGTTTTCTGAGCAGAGGTTAGTATATCATTGCTTCCCCGTTGTTCATTTACAATTGTTCATAAGGTACTTTTTGATACAAACATTTCTTTTGTTAGTAAGTCTACAAATATTTATTCTCTATTTATTCGCAAATGGTTTTGTTTAAAATTCTTTAGTATTGTTCGTTTATTTTCAATGACATACAATGTTTACAATTATATTGTTTTTAACAAATCGAATAAATTTTCTTTATTTTACAAGAATACATTGTATAAATTGGATTTTCGTGGTGAACATGTGTATTGTGGATATAAATATATGTTATAACGTTTGATTTTGTTTCGTTATGTTCGGCCACGTTCCCTGGGAATCTCTCCTCGATATCCCGGTAGGCGCCAGACGCTGCCCCTACAACGTCAGAGCCTCGCGGCTCCTTTGTCGTCGAGACTCATGTGGAAGCGTGGCGGATGTTGGTTTTTCGGCTTGCTTTAGCCGTTGCCCGGTTAGGTGTTAAGGGAATGGCTAGCTCAACCCCGCACGGTAGGAGAGAGGGGGTTCGGGGTTTTAACACAATCGCTTTTTACGACAAGAGCTCTTTATTCACACGTAAAATTCTAACATTGATGAAGAGAACCGAGAGATAGCCAAAACAAAGAGGTAACGTGTAGCACTAATTCTCGCGTAACGTAGCCACAATCAATCTCGCACTTATTACTATTGTCCGCTAAGGTATCCGCTCGCTGATAATTCTAATAAGGGAGCCCTCGCCGAAAAGCGACTCTCGCGCGTCTCAAGGCACACACTCACGCACGTCTGCTCGACGTATCATTCACGCTTCGTCCGAGGACAAAGCCGACATGCATTCACGGTCACTCCTCGACCTGTTCCGAGCACACAACTTAATCTATTGGTCGCGACCGGACGCTCCTTGCCCGCTCGCTCCCGTATAACCTAATTTAGGCCGAGAGCCTGTCCGCGTACTACCCGACTCACGACACCTCTCGCGCCTCTAATCTAAGCCCGAGCGTCGATCGAGTCCCCCTTGTACTCGTCGACGCGTTTTCCGCGACAATCCTTGATTCACACGACATACACAAGACAGATAGCCCCGGATTGCCTGACTAAAAGGTAGCACGCGAAGGTAGCTTACACAGGTAGCAGGTAGCCCGAGATAACACGCATTCCGAATTCACTCTTAAAACTAACTTAACTAAGAAGAGACGCCGAAGATAACCGAGATAGCCGCGCACAAGGTCGAAGTCCTGATGACAAAGGAAACATGCGAAAGAAAGCCGCGCGTGGAACTGCGCTTGCGCCCGCGAGGGAAACTAAGATGCTACGTGCGAAACGAACCACTGACCTTTATCTTTTATTTAATTATTATAAATAATAATTAAATTAAATACATACTGTTTAATTTAATTAAATAATAATTCCAGGTGACCATATGCTTCGATTGAGTTCAAATTTTGTGATTATGTTCTATGTAAGTGTAGTTTTCGTATGAACAGATGGATTTTGATTTGAATGCTTAGACAAATTTTAATAAAAAAAAAGTTAATTTTTTCATTTTTAATATTTTTTTATGCCACATTTTTATTTTTTAAACAAATTTGAAGCTTTCAAATCAAAATCCCTCTGTTCATACGAAAACTATACTTACATAGAGCATACTCACAAAATTTGAGCTCAATCGAAGCATATGGTCACCTAGAACCCTAAGGACAGTGAAAAACAAGTCTTCGTAGGCTTCGAAGTGCCACTTCGAATAGGTAGGTCCAAAATTGGATTTTAAGGGCTTAAATTGAAGGTAAGTGAACATACTATAAGTATGAAATGTTTCTCTAACATGTTGTTTAATTTAATAATAATTTGTTATAATTTTATTTTTCAGAATTTAAACGTGTTGGGTCCCCTTAATCAATTACTTATCGCGTACTTAATAAACGCTAAAAACAAATTTTTAAAAAATTAATATGTAACAACATTTTTAACAATAAATATAAAGAAACGCGGAAGAAGGCATCTTAGAGTACGTAAAAACCATGAATTTTTATATAAACTTTGTCAAGATCGGACCATTAGGAACCGAGATACGAATTTTTTTTCAATCATTGATTATACCGAAACAACTTGATATTTTTTAAGTATGTGTGAATATGTGTATAACACAATGGAGAGATCGATAGACTCTTTTATATAATATTGATATTTTTTGTTGTAGATCAGCACAGTGCTTGTTTAAATATTACTTTAAATGATGACATTTTATACGATAGCTCTAGATGCCTTAGTTCGTTTAAAACAGCTGATGAACAATACGAATTCAGTGCACGTTACCGTGCGACTCTCCGGCCGAGCGGCCCGGTGGTGGGGGGACCGCCGCGCGGCGGCGGACAGGATTCGTACACTTTAGTTGTTAATCGATTATCTCGGCAACTAAAGCTACTATTGAAATAAATTTTGTTTTGATTTAACGTGTTTTTTCCTCAGCTTTAACGCCATCTGAACTAAATTGTCATCAGTGCAATGCGAACACCCAAAATAGTCATGTTTTTAAAAAAAATCCTTTTTCTGCTATTTAAACATCTTTTACACTCATATATCATGGACATACAACCATGAAAGTAATTATTTGCTCAATATATGCATATGAAAGTTGCGCAAGTGTTGTTTATTTAGCAGAAAAATGATTTTTATAAAAAAACATGACAATTTCGGGTATTCGCATTGCACTGCTGACAATTTCGTTTACGTCGCGTTAAAGCTGAGGAAAAAACACGTTGAATCAAAACAAAATTTATTTCAATAGCAGCTTTAGTTGCCGAGATAATCGGTTAATAATTAAAGTGTACGAATTCTGTACGCCGCCACGCGGCGCTCCCCTCACCGATGCGCCGCACGGCCGGAGAGTCGCGAGGTCGCGCGCGCTGAATTCGCGTTGTTCGTCAGCCGTTTTAAACGAACAAAGGCATTTAGAGCTATCGGGTAACATGTCAGCATTTAGAGTATCATTTAAACAAGCACTGTGCTGAATTTCAAAAAAAAATATCAAGTAGTTTCGGCATAATCAACGATTAAAAAAAATTCATATCTCGGTTTCTAATGGCCCGAGCTTGACAGAGTTTATATCAAAATTCATGGTTTTTTATGTACTTTAAGATGCATTTTACCGCGTTTCTCTAAGTTTAAAATTGGCGAAAATAATAAAATTTTTTTGTTAAAAAGTTGTTAAATATTAATTATTGAAAAAGTTATTTTCAGCGTTTATTAAGTACGCTATAAGCAGTCGATTAAAGGCGGCTGTATCCGATTATCGTTCCATGGACAATTTTGAAATGAATTTGAAAGTTTAGGGTAAATAATTTTGCAATAAGAGGCCATCTTAAAATATCGAGATCGGACACCGATTATTATGTTGTACATACTAAATGTCATATTTGAGAGCTTATCCAATGTCAATAATCTTTTTTTTGAAAAAACTGTGACAATATCAAAAATCGAAAAACAATTTTTTATCTAACAATTTAACGATGAAAAATGTTAATTTCGCATTCGGGAACATATGTTTTTTATTGAACATTCAATTCTGAAGAACTTTTACCCCTACCATTTTTTGCATAAAATGAGTGGAAAAAGAATTGTTCGCGAAAAACTGAAAAAAGTGTTTTTTTTAAGTTTATTCTGCAATAATAAGAATGTTCCGAAGTCGAAAACTTAGGGTTACTTTCAGTAGGTTATGACTAACATATTTCGACAGTAAAACTAAATCTAGAAGAAAGTGGCCCATATCCCACTATCGAGCTCCCTGACTCCCGGACTATCTAGAAAATTTTCAGGTAGATCCACCTGAAAATTTAGACACTAAAGGCATGAATTCAACAGTGTAAGTATTTATGTGAAAGTCAAGATTATAAGTTCGTAGACAAGGTTAATTGCATGTATTTCATGCAAGAAAGTTTCTATTTTTCCATGTACAAGCTAGTGAAAGTGTTGTATTTTCATTGTTTAAGTTCGAAGAAATAATATACACAAGTTTTGGATTTCATTTTTATTTTTCTGTATATTACGTATATTCATAAGACTGATTCAGTAAAGTCTGCTGTTTATAAATTTTTTTTTACGACAAGTTCATCGGATCACCTGTAACAGAGAAACAATAATAAAACAAAGAATCATGTTCTATTATCATAAAGTTAATTTATTTGAAGATAATTAAAATATACGTATCTGACAGAGTGAAATCCATTGATAATTTTTTGATCCTAATGCCATCTTTACTGTAAATGCATTTTTTCACTTGGAACGTTTTGCAGGATCTAGATTAAACGTTATTGTGCACGCGTAGTATGAGTTTTAGGGGTTTTTAACGCAATTTCAATCATATAATTTGTGATAAACTTGGAGATCCACGCGGAGGTTATAAACTAGCAGACACTAACAGTAGATTAGTACTTCAGATTAGACATTAGTTCTAGTACGAAAATGGGTTGGCGCCAAGTTATGGGGATATAACGAAGCTATGAAGTATTAGTCTATGGTTGGTTTCTACTAGATTATAATCTTCGCGTGGATTTTCAAGTTTATCATAAACTATATTATTTAAGTCGCGTTAAAAACACCAAAAACTCATACTACGCGTTAGATATTTCTTTTTTGAATAATAATGATTCAAAAATAACTATTTGCTGTGCCGACGGTGTCGAAAAAATAAGTATTATTGCAATAATACATAAGCATATGTACATTAATTGTTTAAATTTATAACTCATTTAGTTTGCAACGTCCACGGACCCTATCTCATATCAAAATTTTGTATTTAAAGTATTTTTCAATTAAATGAAGTCATATGCATGAACTTAACATGCATACGGTCATGTGTATAACATTATTTTATCAGTTATTAATTCAATTATACTTTTTATTCGAGTTGCAAGTTGGCTTGCCGCTTGGCTGTATGTAATGTACGGGACACGACGCCAACTTGTAACGTTCATATCTACTATTTAAACAATAAATTTCTAAAAATAAATGCTCGGACGAGATTCTGCGGTTGATAAACTGTGTAAAACGTAAAAAACCCGGTTGAGATTCGATAATTTTCATTAGAAAAACATTGTTGCAAGATTGAATAAAAACACAGCGCGCGCGCGTGAGAAACGGCTAAGTTTGCCCCACGGCTAAGTTTGCCCCATGAGTCGAGATTATATGTTTCACTTTATATATAAACTTGTCAAATATGTACGAAATAGACACTTCACATCCCGAATATTCTTTTCTGAGGCATTTTTGCCATATAAATTTGTAACGTACATGATCGTTAGTTCATTAGCTTTCGACTCATGTATAGTTTATAGAATAAATTATGAATTAACATTGTTAAAACAATAATAGAAGAGTTAAAGTCTCGCGTCTAGCATATTTGTATGCGAGTTATTTTGTTCACGAGAGCTTGTCATAAGCAACAAATCATTGTTTATTATTAATTGAGCATCAATAGACATTCGTATGTTATTAGTTTTGCGAAAATTAATTGTTCAAAGCGATAAAACATAAATTAAGACTTCACGTGCTTCAGTATATCTATAGCGATGCTTGCGCTGGGGCGACTGGTGGGGGTAACTTACTGCTTCAGCGTCGGAGCAGTTCCGCTCACTTGTATAAAAGTGCGCGTCATTCCAGGAAGAGCTCACTCTTTCTCTGAAGCTGGAGCTAGAAGGAGCATTAAGTCTCCTAGCTAGGAGAAGCATACAGAGAAGCGCTGGCGCTCCGGAAAGCCCTAGATGAGGAGCATTGAGTCTCCTACATGGGAATCCGATTAAATGCGACATAACAGCGAACAATTTTATGTTATGCTTGATGCAATGATTCTAATTTATCAATAAAAAAGAAACAAAGTTTTTTTTTTAGAAAAATTATTAAAATTTTTTCCTAAGTCCCCTAGAACAGCGAGATGCGAAAGTCTTGCATTAAGTCAGACTAAGCGCTTGCAATTCCTTTTACATGCGCTGGACTACCCTTGGACCCAATACGTGGTCTAAGAGGGAAAAAGCAATTTTTAAAATAACAATAATAAATAAAATAACCAGATTTTAGTGAGTTGCAAACACATAGCATTGCGTCTATGTTAAGCGCTTACGCAATTTTCAGCCCAGTTTTTCTTTATCAGGCATTGCGTCTTGATAAAGAAGAATTTTCAGAACGAGAGGATCAAGTAGAAGTCGAAAAATCAAAGTCTTCTTTTGCCTGAAGGCGCATTGCGTCGTCTTGGGAAATAAAGAAGCATCGTGCAGTGTGTCACGATTATTTATTTCATGTTGCTGGATATATATATAAGGCATTACGTCCTTATATATAGAAGTAACTATTTTTAATCATCTAACTTCAAATCATGCGCGAAATTCTTTATTTATTCGCCCGGTATCCCGGACCATATAAAATCAAAATGTAATTTATATTAAAATCTCTCGCCTCTTTTTATTCTCTGTTGCGCGGAGGCGAGGGGCGTTTCAATGGCGATCCTGCCAGGATACCGGGTTTTTAAAAGAATAACTTGTTGTTTCACGTTTTAATCATTTGTAATTCAGCTTTTGATCTTATGCGTACGGACGAGTGGCTAATTAAAACACTCAATGATCTTAGGATATTTAAAAATAGGAGGATACAATTATCTAAAATATCTCGAGCGCTCGAGTGCCTCTTTTTTCGATCTAGGTCACATGATCAACGGATCAAAGACCTAGAATTTCATATTGCGTTTATTCAAAATCGGATTAATGAATTATTGACAGAAAATACGAATCTCAGAAGCAATTTGAATAATAACCTTGAAAAACATTTCTCGTATATTAAACGGTTAGATAATAATTTCAAAATAAGCAAAGAAAGTTTTTTAATCTTTTCAAAAGAATTATTTGATATTAAAAGGGAATTATTTAAAAATTGAAATTTTTCAAAATGGTTCGAGAACGTAATCATTACTCAAGGGAGGGATTAACAAGCGAGAGTATCGCGGAGGAATTGAATTCCACAATTCAAGATCTAATTGTTACGGACGATGACGCGAATCAATCTATTCTTGACGACATGCCGCGTAAAGTAAAATTTTACAAGGATGTACACGACTCGATTCAATATTTACTCGAAAAATCCGATGAGGTAGTCGAAAGAATTGATGATATTGAAATTAAGTTGAAATCATCAGAGAAACAAATATCAGAGCTTGAGAAAAAATATTCCGTGTTAAGTGAGGATTATGATTTTGTTAGAGAAACGCTAAGTAATTTTGACGCCTCACTTTCAAAAAAGTTTGACGAAGCAAAAGCTCAAACATTAGAGTCTAGATTAATTAAATTTATTGAGGACAAATTTGAAAACTTTAAATCAGCTTTTAAGGGGAGTCAAAATGAACAGCTTTCCAGTAGCATCATTAATCAGATGGGTGATGTCGTTGCTGAAATTGTTCATACCGAAATTTCTAGGTATGACAAAAAGATTATGGAGGTTGTAGGTAAATTGCGTGTCGATACCAGTACAAAAATAGATCTTCTAATTACTTCAAATGACAACATTCTCACTTCTGTAAGTAGGATCAACAGCCAGATGAAAGGTATTGACGAGGATAGAGTCGAATTTTTGAGTTCTTTTGAAAAAGCTGAACGCGATATGTCTGAAATAAAGTCATCTATACGAAATCGTGAAATAGATTTGAAAAAGGAAAGGGAAAATATTAAATTTGAATTAAATAAAATAAAATCTAAACGTACAGGTGATCAGGTTAACGTGACCCCTAGAAATATGCAAATGAAACCTCCTATGTTTAGCGCGGACGGAAAAGAAAAACCGATGAGATATGTTCGTGAAATGAAACAATATATTTCGGTTTTAGATTTGACTCATGGAGAAATGATCTATACCATCGATTCGACTTTAAGCGGTTCTGCAAGCGCTTGGTATGATATTACTCGCCTGTCTATTGTTTCTTTCGATGATTTTGAGAAAAAGTTTAAAAATCGATTTTGGAACGAAGATATTCAAGATGAATGGATGCGTAAAGTCGAGTTCAATCATTATAATTATAAATCTAAAACGTCTCGTATAGAACATGCTACGTACATTTGGGGTTTTGCCCAAGACTTAGAAAGAAAATATACTGAATCTGAGCTCGTAAAGAAAATTTCAACTCATTTTGGGATATAAAATACACAGTTCGATCTCGTAACATAGTTAAACAGGATGATTTCTTTGAATTATTAGCATTTAAAGATAATTCTCCTGGGCAAAGAAAATTCTCACTTGACACGGATATTGAAACAATACAGCCTTCCGATCAAAACGAAAAACATCCACAAAAGCAGAATAAACAATTTCCTAGTAGACAATTCAATCAAAACAAACAAAATTTTAATCAATTCAATAAGCAGCAACAAGCACAGTCTTTGAGTACAATTGAAATTGATAAAGTAAACGAAGTATGCAATTGCCCAGAAATACAAATTGAAATTAACGATATTTCAGTAAAAGCCTTGATTGATACGGGTAGTCAGATTACTTGTATCTCAGAAAACTTTTATAATTCTAACATCAAAAAATTTGAAAATGTTCTAACCCTTCCTATCCTCGGGACGATCATTCGTGGTGCGACGGGTTTAAAATCAACTCGCTTGAATAAACAAATAATGTGTTCTACGCGAATTGGAGAGAGTCAGGCGGATTTAACGTTTTTAATTATTCCTAAACTAATAAGAGATTGTATTATTGGTTATGACTCAATAAAAAATCTCGGGTTTCTTATAGATACACAAAGTGAAGAAATAACAATGAATTATAAAGGAGAAAAAGTGAAGGATTCATATAAAAACAAATTTATAAATGATTCAAATATGAGTCATCGCTTTGTAGAAATCATCGAGGAAGAAAAAGACATGAATGCTTTTCTTCACTCATTTCGGCCTGTGCAAAATGCCCGATGCCATAACTTAAAAAATAAATTAATAATTGGTCAAAATGATAATAATTTATCAGTCGATCCGTATTCTCTTACTGAGGCGGAAATCGACGAAAAACTTAAAATCTGTAAAGCGAAAGATTCTGAATCCATTTTAAAACTTAAAACTTTAATCCAAAAGTACAATAAAGTATTCTATAAGAATGGAAGGTTAATAAAAATGCGTCTCTTCGAGCCAAAAGGTTATAATTCCGCCAGACGTTTCGGGGTAATGTACCCCCTCATCAGTGGCTGAGCAAATATTATTAAAATTTACAAAAACAACAAGAAACTACAATAACTAAAACAAGTTAAATTACCAAATTCCAAAAAAATGAGTCGTGAACTACATCGACGACGCAAGAACACGCAGACGGCGCTAAAAATTACAATTCGCAAAATCTAAATTAAATTTACAGGAGAAAATTTTAATCTTTACAATAATCGTTACAAAAAAATTAACAACTTACAAAGTGTGACGCTCGAAAAAAAACTATAATCGCGTCTGTTTTTTTCCCCGGCCAATGCTCCCGCTGGTGACATCGAGTTTTCCTTATCCGCCGGAGCGCCAACAGCCCTCGCTCGTTGCAATCTTGTCGTCGATCTCGTTGTAGGAGGCATGATTATCGTGACGCAAATGCCCAAAATTGTTTAAATCTTGTTGTTGTTTTTGTAAATTTTAATAATATTTGCTCAGCCACTGATGAGGGGGTACATTACCCCGAAACGTCTGGCGGAATTATAACCTTTTGGCTCGAAGAGACGCATTTTTATTAACCTTCCAATCTACCACCATCGAGCGATAGAGTCAATTTAAACTATTCTATAAGAAGCCGGGTAGATTGAGAAATTTTGAGTATACCTTGAAACTAAAATCGAATGATC
The DNA here is from genome assembly GCA_018906965.1 of Philotrypesis tridentata. Classification (NCBI taxonomy): domain Eukaryota; kingdom Metazoa; phylum Arthropoda; class Insecta; order Hymenoptera; family Pteromalidae; genus Philotrypesis; species Philotrypesis tridentata. The sequence goes on along the minus strand of JACCIB010000458.1, from coordinate 83,825 downwards.
CTTTTTTCATCCCGCCATATCCTGTCGCTATGAATTTAAAAGACAAGCTTCGAGACCAGATCAATCTCATGTTAGAATGAAAAATTATTCGTCGTTCTAGTAGCATATATATTAATCCGATAGTTCCGGTTATGAAAAAAGACGGCTCAATTCGACTTTGTTTAGACGCACGAAAATTAAACGAAATGTTGGAGGATGATCTTGAATCGCCTTACAACATAGAAGAGTTATTACAACAATGCTACGGCATTAACGTCATGTCAAGCCTTGATTTAACGTCTAGTTTTTGGCAAATTGCTTTAAACGAAGAAAGTAAACAATATACTGCATTCATGTTCGAAGGACGTATTTACGAGTTTGAAGTCGTTCCTTTCGGCTTAAAAATAAGCAGTGCTGCTTTACTTCGTGGTTTATTTCATGTAACAAACAATCTCGGTAATTCGATATTAAATTTTGTCGACGATTTTTTGTGTATTTCAAAAAATGATAGTGAACACTTGGAACACTTAGAAAAATTATTTCAAAGTTTAATAAACTGGAATTTTACTCTTAGTTTTAAAAAGACAGAGTTTTTTAAACAAGAAGCAAAATTCTTAGGCTTTATTCTTTCCACTACAGGCATTAAGCCACAAGAAAATAAAATAGATGCAATAAAAAATTACCCTATTCCAAAAAATATTAAAGAGCTTCAAGCATTTTTAGGAACAATTAATTTTTATTCTAAATTTGTAAAAAATTACGCGAATGAGTTAGGTCCATTATTGGATTTATTAAAAAAGGATAAATTAAAAAACTGGGAGTGTGGGGACAGTGTGTTAACGCAACATCCTGATTTTAACCCTGAAGAAATGAGTACACCTGGTGAAATCATTATTGCCATGTTAAAAGAGCAAAAATTTTCCAGAGATTTAATCTCACAATTTAAAAATCTATCTACTTTACAAAGGGAAGATGAATATGTAAAAAGAGTTATTGATAATATTGATTTGAAGCGCAAAAAAGAACCAGACAAGCAATCTTATATAATTGAAAATGATATTGTATATAAAATTAATCAAAGTGGTAATTATAAAATTATGATTCCGAAAGATATGATAGAATCATTAATTACACAAACACATGAAATATATGGGCACGTCGGTGCTAGAAAAATTACAAAAATATTAAATGAAGATTTTTACATAAAAAATCTAAGACATAAAACTCAAAAAATTACTGCATTTTGTATTCTTGCCAGCGCAACAAGGTATCGACGCGGCCTTGTACTGCTCCTATGAAAAATATAATTGCAGAAGCTCCAAATGATCTTTTGTCAATTGATTATATTGATCCTCTTCCTACGTCACGTGCAGGCGTAAAATATATTTTCGTTTGCGTCGATGCTTTTTCTAAATTCGTTGTTCTATATCCATTAAAAAAGGCAACGACAAAGGTCACCATTAAAAAGATTTTTGAAGATTATATTTTAAATTATGGAAAACCAAAAAACATATGCAATGATCACGGATCACAATTCACGTCTACTGTATGGATTCATAAATTAAAATCAGAAAACATAAACTTAATTTTTTCTTCAATTAGACACCCTCAATCAAATATCGTTGAGCGTGTGAATAAAGAAATTGGTCGTTTTTTTCGTACATTTACTAGCCATAAGCATTCAAATTGGGCATCTTACATAAATATGATTCAAACGATTATTAACGAAACTTATGACGATACAACGGGTTTTCCTCCTATTCAATTACATTTAGGAATAAAGCCAAGACGTCTTTGGAAAAATTGGATTAAAATCAAAGATTCCGATGATGTCGAACGCGAAGAAATGATTTTCCTAGCACAAAAACGCATAAAATCAAAAGCTGAAAAAAGAGCAGCGAAATATAATTTAAACAAAAGAGAATTTTTCGTTGAATTTAATATTGGCGATGAAGTTTTAGTTCGAGCAAATAATGTATCAGATCTAGAAAATAAAAAGATTGCAAAATTTTTTTCTGTTTACGAAGGCCCATATGTTGTTTGCGAAAAAATCGAAAATACAACTTATGTTTTATATGACCAAATTAAAGATAAAGAATTAAAAGGCCGCTTTCATATTAACGCTTTAAAGCGTTATTTGCGAAAAAATTAATTATTATAATTCCATATAATTTGCGATTATAGAAGAAAAAAAAAACTTGATTAAAGTAATGTTATACACGCGACTCAATTTACCCCATACACACATGATTCAACTTACCCCGGAGGCGGGGCGTAAAAATCCGCAAAGCTCCTGATTGGTTCGGAGCAGTTCCGTTAATTAATATAAAGAAGAGGGTTGTTTAAATGATTTTTATAAGTTGTTGAACTATCGAGATGTCGACATCAATAAGTACTCAGACGGAGCCTTTTGCTACTTGCTCTGCAAGTACGCAGGTCTCTGATCAGCTGCTCAGAATGAATATCTTGGCCTGCGAATACTTCAAAAAAAAGTCCTCCACTGGCACGGAATAAAGATGGGGAGAGGTTCCCAGTTTGTTGCCACGCCATCGGCGTTGGCACAATACGCTAAGGGTAGAGCCGCCTTCACCAACATTCCGCTCCGCACGATAGGCACCCAGACCACCGGGGTGTCGAATGATCCGGTACGATTACCAAGACGCCGATCCCTTTCTTCCATCAAACGACGTAGGATTGTGAGGAGGATAAAGAAGGTGGACCAGAATCTTGAACACCTGCAGCAGGAGATCGCAGCATTGCAAGCTGTGCCGCCATCTTTTCCACCTACACCGGCTACGCCTCTAACAGCTTCAGCCACAATCTCGGACGATCTTGACTCGGCTTTCGAGGAGTTGGAGAATCCCGGCATCCATACAAACCGGGAAGACATCGAGCTCTTGTCCATTGAGGACTACGAACGATGGTTCAACGGCCTATAAAAACTTATTTCTTTTTACTCTTTCGGCTTTAACTTCTAATTTTTTCAAAATTTAATTTTATCCTCGCCTCATTTTAAAAAAACCAGCCCTTTTCAGGGCTACCAAAAAAAATCTTTAACATAACAATGTCTATTGTTTCTGGGAGTACAGTGGAAGTTTTTTAAACTTCAAAAAATTTCCACTGGGGGACCTGCAACGTCCACGGACCCTATCTCATATCAAAATTTTGTATTTAAAGTATTTTTCAATTAAATGAAGTCATATGCATGAACTTAACATGCATACGGTCATGTGTATAACATTATTTTATCAGTTATTAATTCAATTATATTTTTTATTCGAGTTGCAAGTTGGCTTGCCGCTTGGCTGTATGTAATGTACGGGACACGACGCCAACTTGTAACGTTCATATCTACTATTTAAACAATAAATTTCTAAAAATAAATGCTCGGACGAGATTCTGCGGTTGATAAACTGTGTAAAACGCAAAAAACCCGGTTGAGATTCGATAATTTTCATTAGAAAAACATTGTTGCAAGATTGAAGAAAAACACAGCGCGCGCGTGAGAAACGGCTAAGTTTGCCCCACGGCTAAGTTTGCCCCATGAGTCGAGATTATATGTTTCACTTTATATATAAACTTGTCAAATATGTACGAAATAGACACTTCACATCCCGAATATTCTTTTCTGAGGCATTTTTGCCATATAAATTTGTAACGTACATGATCGTTAGTTCATTAGCTTTCGACTCATGTATAGTTTATACAATAAATTATGAATTAACATTGTTAAAACAATAATAGAAGAGTTAAAGTCTCGCGTCTAGCATATTTGTATGCGAGTTATTTTGTTCACGAGAGCTTGTCATAAGCAACAAATCATTGTTTATTATTAATTGAGCATCAATAGACATTCGTATGTTATTAGTTTTGCGAAAATTAATTGTTCAAAGCGATAAAACATAAATTAAGACTTCACGTGCTTCAGTATATCTATAGCGATGCTTGCGCTGGGGCGACTGGTGGGGGTAACTCACTGCTTCAGCGTCGGAGCAGTTCCGCTCACCTGTATAAAAGGGCACGTCATTCCGGGAAGAGCTCACTCTTTCTCTGAAGCTGGAGCTAGAAGGAGCATTAAGTCTCCTAGCTAGCAGAAGCATACAGAGAAGCGCTGGCGCTCCGGAAAGCCCTAGATGCGGAGCATTGAGTCTCCTACATGGGAATCCGATTAAATGCGACATAACAGCGAACAATTTTATGTTATGCTTGATGCAATGATTCTAATTTATCAATAAAACAGAAACAAAGTTTTTTTTTTAGACAAATTATTAAAATTTTTTCCTAAGTCCCCTAGAACAGCGAGATGCGAAAGTCTTGCATTAAGTCAGACTAAGCGCTTGCAATTCCTTTTACATGCGCTGAACTACCCTTGGACCCAATACGTGGTCTAAGAGGGAAAAAACAATTTTTAAAATAACAATAATAAATAAAATAACCAGATTTTAGTGAGTTGCAAACACATAGCATTGCGTCTATGTTAAGCGCTTACGCAATTTTCAGCCCAGTTCTTCTTTATCAGACATTGCGTCTTGATAAAGAAGAATTTTCAGAACGAGAGGATCAAGTAGAAGTCCAAAATCAAAGTCTTCTTTTGCCTGAAGGCGCATTGCGTCGTCTTAGGAAATAAAGAAGCATCGTGCAGTGTGTCACGATTATTTATTTCATGTTGCTGGATATATATATATAAGGCATTACGTCCTTATATATAGAAGTAACTATTTTTAATCATCTAACTTCAAATCATGCGCGAAATTCTTTATTTATTCGCCCGGTATCCCGGACCATATAAAATCAAAATGTAATTTATATTAAAATATCTCGCCTCTTTTTATTCTCTGTTGCGCGGAGGCGAGGGGTGTTTCAAGTTGATGTTAATGATTCTTTGTGATTCAGGTATTATATACCATTTGAAAGTAGTGAAATTCCCCCCCCCCCCCAAGTAAACTTTTTAAAGGTAAAATGCTGGCAAGTATAAGCTCGTTTCTTCCTGCAAGAAGTAAAGATTAATTTTATAACTTTTGATAACCTTAATGTTACGAAAATTCTAAGAGTTTATTCTATCTATACAGTTATTTCATTGTTTTAATCAAAGTTAATTTTCGAACTCTCAATTTCATACCCTTATATGGTAAAAATTCAAATCTATCTATCTATATTATGAAAATATTATCATGTAAACATTTTCCCTAAACACTTGACCAAATTGCAGCATGTGTATTACGGTGGGGGGGGGGGGTGTGGGGGTGATTTTGATTGATCCTCCGTAATTAAATAAAATGTATGATAAAATAAAATCTATGCGTTGAAACCGGCGCGAGTAAACAACGCGGAGGGAGACAAATTGCTCCTCCTCGCGTGCCGTTCACACGACACGTCACCCCTACTGGTCTGCGTCCTTGCTAATAATTATTGTTTATGCGTATTATTTATTTGATTTCTTACCTTTTGCTGTTTCTATCTATTGGTGGTCAACAATGGTCCTACGAAGACGAATGAAAGAATGCACCTAGACAATGGACTCGAGGGAGGACGATGGACTCAAAAAAAACCCTTTGGTTGTATAGTTAAAACTCCTTGTTTTATTGGTCAATGGTCACTCAACAACGCACTGTTTGTTTATTAATACAATGTATATTGGAACAGAAATACTTGCTATGTATCTAATGGAAATATCTGAATGTCTAATGATTGAATATCTATGATTGAATCTGAGTCTAACTGAAAATCTAAAGGAGGCAGCTTGGCCATTCTCTATAGAGTGAGGCCTCGCTCTCCTAATTGCGCTTTCGGAGGCGCTTTGGGGCCTCCCCTCTCCTAATTAACGCGCTCTCTCCTCCGCTGCTCCCTCTCGGCTTACCCATAGGCGTCTATGGGCCTTGACGACAATGTAGCCGAGAGAGTGCAGCGTCAGCGATGCACGTGTCGAACGTTGCCGACGGCGGGGAGGTTGCTGATAGTCGCAGAATTCTTGACACAGGATACTTTTGTGCCCTTGAATTCTGCGCCTATCTTGGCCGTGCTGACTGTCCGAGGCCTTGGTTCGACAAGTAATTTATTAATTACTTTGTCGAACCAATCCGCGAAGAAGTCGTCACATGACAATGTGAAAAGGTACAGTTGGGTATTCTTGGGCAGTGGTTCTGCGCATTCTAGCTGGCGTTTGGTGACCGATCACGATGACGCCATATTTACCGTGGGAGATTAGGCCACCATTCTTCTGGTACATTGGGCGTTGCGTGATGGGTCACAAATATGCGCAAAACGTAGCGCCAATATGTTATTATTCAAAGTTTCAATTTAACCCTATGGTACATGTAATAGAATGGCATGGTGTTCTTACATGACATTATCACATGACAAATGTGCCCATAACATGTGGTAATATCATGTTTGTCTAAAATTATTATGTAATTTAACAAGATTGTCTCGCATCATCCTTATTTCATTAAAAATCTATGTCTAGGACGATTATATACATTGGAAGGTTAATAAGAATGCGTCTCTTCGAGCCAAAATGGTTATATTTATGCCAGACGTTTCGGGGTAATATACCCCCTCATCAGTGGCTAAGAAATTAGTATTAAAATTTTTTACAAAAACAAATAGAATATACAATAACTAAAACAAGTTAAATTACCAAAATTCCAAAAAAAGTGAGTCGTGTGCTACATCGACGACGCAAGAAAACGCAGACGGCGCTAAAAATTACAATACGCAAAATTTAATTTAAATTTACTAGAAAAAATTTATAATCGTTACAAAAAAATTGATACAATGATCGCTACAAAAAATTTACAACTTACAAAGTGTGACGCTCGAAAAACTTTTTACAAAAGGAATAAACGCGACCGGTGCCACTCGGTGGTAATGTGGCACCGGCCAAGGACAGAAGTCAACTAAGATTACAGCTAAAATCGATCCTATATATATGTTGCAATACATCCGTCAAGAGGGATTCTAATACAATTAAATGTGTATAAAATGCAAAAATTAAGCGAATATCGTAGCCACGAAAGCCTCAGAGCTCGCTAAGTGTATCCGGAACACATAACGCAACAGAGGTGACACAAACTGTTATTCATGTAGTAGAGCGGAGAGCCCGCGCTGCTCCCACTTGGGATGTGCCGCTCCGGCCCGCCAGCCAATCACCATTGAACACGTGTTGGCTGAACTGAAGAGGGCGCGAAGCGGTGAGCCACCTCTCTCCGCGTCCTAGACTCCTGGTACAATCTGCTCGCTACCAAGCCTCCGTAATCACAACATTCGTCAATTAATGTTTATTCGAACTAACCTTTAGATTGGAAATAACATTTTTATAACTGGCTTTGAGGTGGCACGTGTCCTCAGCCCTATTAAGCGTGCCATCGAAAAACTGTATATGGAGCATCTCCGAGAACCGTCTACGGAAAATAGATTGCTCTCTGTCAATTATTTTAATATTGTTAAAATCGAAACTATGACCCGTCTCCAACGCATGTACCGCAAGAGGGGAATTCAGATCCCTTTTTTCTATATACCTCTTATGTTCGTATTGCCTAGTTTTTAAAGGACTAACCTTTAGATTGGAAATAACATTTTTATAACTGGCTTTGAGGTGGCACGTGTCCTCAGCCCTATTAAGCGTGCCATCGAAAAACTGTATATGGAGCATCTCCGAGAACCGTCTACGGAAAATAGATTGCTCTCTGTCAATTATTTTAATATTGTTAAAATCGAAACTATGACCCGTCTCCAACGCATGTACCGCAAGAGGGGAATTCAGATCCCTTTTTTCTATATACCTCTTATGTTCGTATTGCCTAGTTTTTAAAGGCCGATACGTTTCGATCGCCGAGCAATCGATTTTATAAACCACGTTCCGTGTGTCACCTACCGCAGTAGGGTCTTTACCAAGTTTTATAAATTTGTTAAACTTATTGGTAACATTATTAACTAACCTCACGTCATTATTTTTAAATACGGACCTTAATTTTTCATTGAACCCTTCGTAGTAAGGGAACACCCCGTAGCCTTTTCCTGAGTGTAAATTATTGTTACTATTGCAATTGGAAGTGTGTGAGTTAATATTGCTCGTGTCTGCGCCTCTCAATGTGGCCCTTGAGATGCCCAAATTACGAACAATCCGCTTTTTGCTAAATTTTTCAATAAAATCAGGAGGATAATCATTAGCCATTAAGATTTTTTTCGCCTTTTCAACGTTCTCACAGTGGAATCGAGGATCCGACAATAATATTGCCCTATCAAAAAGATTGGATATTATTGCTATTTTTTGACTTTTTGGATGATGGGAGAAGAAATTAATGTATCTGCAGGAAGCTGTGTTTTTTTGGTACCAATTCGTAAATATTTTGCCACTAGAATCATGAAAAATCGAAATGTCAAGAAAGTTAATACTATTGTTTACTTCAATTTCTGAGGTGAATTGAAGGTATTCGTTGTAATTATTAAAAACAGATAACACAACCTCAATCTCCCCTCTGTCCACTATCAAAAAACAGTCATCCACGTATCTGCGAAAAAGTCGAACGCTAGATTTTGTAATGCTCAGACAATGCTCCTCAAGGTCCTCAAGAACTGCATTTGCAAATACCGGACTCGAGCAAAAACCCATCGGGGCGCCAGAAACCTGCTTATAAAAATTGCCATCAAATACAAGATATGTACAATCGAGAAGGGTTCTTATACCGTCCATAAATTCGTCCTTAGACATGCAATTCAAACATGAAAGCCATTTCCATCTCTTCTCTATCGACAATAAAATTGCATCCTTTGGCAAGCTCGAAAACAGGGAAACTACATCGAATGACGCGAAACAGTATTTATCGGAAATATCTATATTAATCAGATCATTCTTTAATTGAGAACTATTTTTAATGTATGAAGACGGTAAAGGAAAATGTTTCGTTAATAAGACAGACACACACTTATCAAGAGAATAAGTAGGGCTATTAACTGCAGAAACTATAATTCGTACAGGATTATCAGGTTTGTGAATTTTTATAAGGCCATACGCTTTCGGCAGCGATGTGTGCTCGATACCCTTAGACGATAGACCTCTGAAGGCCTCATCACACTCCAAGACGCCTCGAGTACTCCAACATATATATAGGATCGATTTTAGCTGTAATCTTAGTTGACTTCTGTCCTTGGCCGGTGCCACATTACCACCGAGTGGCACCGGTCGCGTTTATTCCTTTTGTAAAAAGTTTTTCGAGCGTCACACTTTGTAAGTTGTAAATTTTTTGTAGCGATCATTGTATCAATTTTTTTGTAACGATTATACATTTTTTCTAGTAAATTTAAATTAAATTTTGCGTATTGTAATTTTTAGCGCCGTCTGCGTTTTCTTGCGTCGTCGATGTAGCACACGACTCACTTTTTTTGGAATTTTGGTAATTTAACTTGTTTTAGTTATTGTATATTCTATTTGTTTTTGTAAAAAATTTTAATACTAATTTCTTAGCCACTGATGAGGGGGTATATTACCCCGAAATGTCTGGCATAAATATAACCATTTTGGCTCGAAGAGACGCATTCTTATTAACCTTCCAATCTACCATCATCGAGCGATAGAGTCAGTTTTAAACAACGATTATATACAATTATACATGAGATTTAAATTCTGTTGATTTACATACATTTAAAAAAAACAGGAACAAATTCTATCATGTAAAACGCAATTTTTTTTACAGAAAAACTTGCCGTCCCGTCCTATCGTAAAATAATAATAACTGGAATTCCATTTTTTAATTAAGTAAAGATTTAAAACTAAAAACTGTAATCTACTTAAATATTAATTTAAAATTTTTAAGCTTGATTTATTTTCCAACTTGAGTCATAGAAATTTATTTTATAACATTCTTTTAATATATAGTAATAGTTACAATTATTTTTAATCAACTTCCTGTAATCTTCCTGTAAGAATAATAGAGTTTTGTAAAACATATATACAAATAACCAAAAATTGAGCTTAGAATGATTACAAGATTAAGTTTGAATTCTTCAAAAATTGTTTAAGGATAGTAGTGAATGAAAAATCGATTAAGAGATTTTCTAACGGTGTTTCATTAACAAGTTACTTTGGTTAACCTTGCATAATTTCAAGATAAAAAAAATTTAATAAAAAAAATAATTGTAACAATTACTATATATTAAAAGAATGTTATAAAATAAATTTTTATCACTCAAGTTGGAAAATAAATCAAGCTTAAAAATTTTAAATTAATATTTATGTAGATTACAGCTTTTAGTTTTAAATCTTTACTTAATTAAAAAATGGATTTCTACGACAGGACGGGATGGCAAGTTATTCCGTAAAAAAATTGTGTTCTACTTGATAGAATTTGTTCCTGTTTTTTTTTTAAATTAATGTAAATCAACAGAATTTAAATCTCATATATAATTGTATATAATCGTCCTAGACATAGATTTTTAATGAAATAAGGATAGCAACACATTTACTGAATTACTAAGTAGAGTATATTGTATATCCGCTCGTTGCTTCCATAAATAAAAGAAAAAGTTTTCATGATGCGAAACCATCTGGTCGGATACCCTTTAGTTAATTGATTTCTGACGGTTTTAATGCAAAAGTTATGGGTAACATAGTGTACTTTAGTATTGGGACCTCACGAGTAGGCGTGACCCATGTATATAGACAACAAACATGGCCGCCGTAAGCGACCTTTCTAAATTGAACAGATAGGGAAAAGATTAGTTTTCAGTCAACAAAATGATTACAATGAAGAATATTTTTGACTATGCGGGTATAAATCCTGGGCAGCGTAAATTTATAGAAGGTGAACGCGTGTATAAGGCGAATTTTATTGTTAAATGCGGGAAAAAAGCTGTTTCAAGTGCCCCTGATACGACTATATACACATCTATCTGCTTGCAGACTACAGCTATAAAAAGCAATAGTCCTCATGAAATAGAATGTCATGTAAAAAGTAATGGGGACATTGTACGTTGTTTTTGCTCATGTAAAGCTGGTTTAGGCGAAATGTGTAAACATATAATAGCAACACTATTGTATATTTATCAGTAAGTACCTATAACTTTATATTACATAACCTATATACTACTTACTATTATGTATTGTGTACACTGCTTTTTTTAACAAAATAATTTTTTTAGAAAAGGTGACAGTTTAGAAATTTTGTCTTGTAACAGACTATAACCTCAAAAAAATAGAAGTACAACTTACTTGCAAAGAAGTAATCATTTATTTCAAAATGCAGTGAACAAACTTTTGTGTTATTAGTTACATTAATATGTGTCATTTTTAATGCTACCTTCCATGCTTTACACACATCTATTTTTTCGGAGTCGCCAAATGCATTCTGTTTGTTTACAAAATGATGGTTTGGCTTCGGGAACTGATGAAAACTTAGCGTTATATTTTTATTTGCTTTACTGTCACAACCATTAACTACACAACGGTCTTTATTGGATTTTTTTCTATGCTCTCTATAATTGAAACCCTCCATACTAACAATTTTTTTAATTGTAAATGCAAATAAAACTCAAATCCCATATACTATTAATGCTAAAACGATAGCATAGACAAGTTCTATTTGGTGCCGCGAGGGGTCAGGGCATAGTTCGTGAGTTCCCAATATTCACCTCAGTAGCGGAGTCTGGCATTAATTTGCCGGGTTTATAAGTAGGTGAGTTCAGTATATTAATATACGGCATTCAAGATTTTGGATCTTGTACGTCTATGTTAATGATTTTTCCAATTTCTATTCCAAACATTGGATTATATTGTTGTTGGAAGGTCATATTGTTGCCATTGAGTGAGAATATTTTAGACCGAAAGTCTTGTTTACCCTTGTTTTGTTTGAATAGAGGTGCTCCAAGTATTCCCTCATAAGGGATCATAAAATTGTTAGGTACAATAGTAAACGTAACATTGGTTCCCAGTAGTTTTATTTCTGCTATGCGCAAAGAACTGATAGGTGTGGATCCAATTCCTCTTAAATCTAATAAATGGTTTTTTTGTATTTGTGAGTTGTCTATTACTGCATCTATTCGGATTCCGTTTACCTCCGATCCAGTGTCTAGTATAAAGCTGATACTAGTATTCTTTGTAATGTTTAAGAATTGCACGTAGGGAATCAGTTTGCTGGGCCCCTTTAACTTGACGGTGCTAATTTCTCTGTATGGTTGTTTTATAATGTCCTTCTTAGGAGATTCGTTAAGTTGGACAGACAATTCTATTGGTCTAGCATACTTCCCTATCTCTTCATTTGCGCGTTTCAGACTTCGAGATGAATTGTCCCGATTCCGACTTTTTCTATCAATTACAGTTATCATCAAACAATTATGGAAAGTGGTGTTTGTTTACCAGTAATAGTTCAGAATTGAAATCAAGAATAGTATTATTTTGAACTAAGAATTTGCCTGCTAGTACTGCTTCGCAATGAATAAGGTAATCATCAGGAATTAAATGGAATAGTGTATTGCACCTTGCGATTTCTATATTGACGGTTCCGAGTGTCTGAATAGGCTCTTGACCCATGCTCTTCAAATAAGTTCGTTGGGAATGATCTATAAACTTATGCAACTTATTAGTACGAGCCAGAGTACTTCATCAGATTGAGCTCTGATCCTGTATCCAACATTAGTTGCCCCCGATGATCAGACGGTGAAGCTTCTATGTCAATGTAAGGAACGGCTGTTTCGTTAAAATAGGAGCCTATCTTCAGTAATTGATTTTCAAAGCGGTTGTAATCTCTAAATAACTGAATAGGCCACTCTCCCTGTTCAATATTGAGCGTTTGAATACTAAAATCTAGTACTGCACACACTCCTTTTAATTCCATAGAACCTAAAATTCCATCAAATTGGAGTGGAAAATTGTTAGGTATCACGTGAAAGACATAATCACGTATTTTTAACTGTATAATACCTAGTGTTCGATGCTCCATGGATCCAACTCCTTTCAGTTCTATTGTCCAATTTTTTTTTGTCATTAGGATCTCTTAGGGTTCCTATTTTTATAAAGCTGAGCTCTGAATCAGTATCAATAAGGATTTTTACTGGGTCTGCTCGATATGTACTCTTAAGTTTCAAGTACGGAAGGTATGTAGAAGTAGTATTTAGTTCATGGGTACGAGTTCTGCTTGCAGGTGGTTGAAACCTCCAGGGTTTGAATGCTCTTGATTTATTTGTCTCTTGTTTTCCGCGTTCAAAGGACGAGAGCCTTGAGAATTTTCCTGACCATTTTGGGAATTATTGTATTATCTTTTCCTACATTGGTCGATAGTATGCCCTTTTATTTTGCAGTAGATGCAGATTAAACCTAAATTTTTAACTCTACAAGTAGCGGCAGTATGACCAATACTATTGCAGAGCTGACACGAAAATTTACTTCTCGCTTCTCTCTGCAGTTGCTGGTTGTTTCGATTTTTCAAAGTGTAGCAGATACTGGCTTCATGTCTAGGTTTTTGACAAATTTGGCAACTTATGTTGAGTTTACTACTAGAGAAAGAAGTTGGGCTACTTCTCGGTCTCATTGTATAACACGCATTCGCTAGATGACCCGGCTTTTGACATGCCTAGCATATCATGTTTGTTCGATTCTGTTGGAAGTTATTTTGCCTGCATGATTTGGCTATATGTCCAATTTGGTTGTATATTTGTCATTTTGTGATTTTTTTGCAATAACTAGCAGTATGCTCTTCTTACTAGCGAATTTGGCAACTAAGTTTAATTTTTAATAAAGCTTGAGCATGCACTGTGCAATGTTCTAATGCCTGTCCACTTTGATTACAAAACTGGTACTTGAGGTGGCAGTTGCATTTATGCTCGTTGGGTGTTTTGAATATGGAGCAAGTGAATAGTTTCGTTTTAGTTCCACTAGAGGCAGCTCTATCGGGATTATTAAGTTCCCTTATTTGCTTTTGATTTGTTAATTTCGGTTCAATAGCAATGGCTTTTTTCACTATATCAGTGATAAGATCGTTTGGTGCTGTATTAAGTCTTTGCTATCTCAGCATTTAATACTCGTTTAAAACAATCGATTCCATTGGCTTGTGTAGAGGTACGGAATTCGTCTGATACTCTTCCGTTCTCTGTAGCATATGATTCCAGGATTCGGTTCCCTCAATCTTTGACTCGATTGGCAAAACTTAATACAGTTTCGTGAGCTCCTTGAAATTCATTTCCCATGTCTCCGAGCATTTGAGCTACTGTTCGAGTGGGTGAGTAGATACCTTTCAAAAATACTAATAAAGTTTCTATGCTCGGGAATGTTTGACCTGTTAAAGCCTGTCTTACTTCGCCTTAAATTTTACAACTAATAAGTTTAGTTAAATTAGGCTTAGCAGTGGTCTCAATCATGTCTTTTGCTTCCATGCAAGCTTCTGAAAATTGACTAAATGGATCATTACTTCCATCAAATTCAGGAATAACCCTAAGTGCATCGTTAATCGAGATTACTTGATTAAACTGCAGTGGGTTGGTAACGCCAGCCCCATCGTTATTAACCATTTAGTTACCTAGAATTGCTTCCGGTGGTGGAATAAGAATGATCGGTAGTGGTTCTTCGTTTATCTGTATAAGGGTTAACCTAGGAGCAATTGACCGAGGATTGATAGTATTTCTTCTAGATATTGGTGAAGAGGTGATACTTCCTGGTAGGTATTTGTATAACCAGTCTTGTAGGTGACTGAGAGTATGTAAGATTTATTCTTCGTCAGGGGTGTGTATTAAGAAATTTTTTGAGATCTCGAAGGCTTTGAGTAACAGAATCCTCTTTCACTGATTCAAATTCTGCATTGACTAAATCCCTTTTTTCTTCTTCGGAGGCTGTCCCGAAATTAGAATAGTTTGGTAGATTGTTATCGCTTGTGACGTTCCTTTCTCTTAAATACGGGTGGTTGGTCGGTTAGTAGGGTGAAAGCGTTAGGAAGGAAGGGTGCACTGGGTTACTCTCGCACCACGAGCCCAGGAGCACATGATCCAAGACTCGTGGGTGTCCCTGCATCTACACACCCCCTCAGGGTAGGAGTGTATAGCAGTGGTTGCTCGGCTGGATACAGCTTGAAGTGATCTCCCTGCACGTGCGCGCAGCCTTAGACACGCGCAACCTCCCTACTATTAGCTTGCTCACTAATATCGGGTGCAGCAGAATGGCTGAGTTGAGAGCCCAAGCGTGAGAAAGGGGTCTCAACCAATCACCCCTGGAAGAGACTCATGTGGAATAATAATTCAATCGTCATTGAGTTATGAATATTACCCACAATGAGGATGGAGGGAATTCAATAATGGAAAGTAAATTAATTAACTAAAAGTGCACGTTAATTTATTCATTAAGGTAATAAGTACTGGTGGCCACATACGTTAAGGGATGTGAAAGATACGCGTAAGGCGGTCTGAGTCACTGCTCGTAACAGTCCTAACGCTAATCTCCGAGACACCAAAAAGTCACAGCCCAAGGGTGAGAAAGGGGTCTGGCCTTGTTATATCCCCGCTTGGCCTCCTTCCCCTCGTCGTGATGCCTCCTGGTGTCGCTTGCTGTAGTTTTGTTATCTCGCACGCCATCTGTTGCATAGTCGGTAACTTATCGGCTGTCGTGATCCCTTAGTAGCTGCCTCACTCTTAACAGTCGCGGCCCTGAACGGAACGGATCTATTATATCTTCACTCAAGGTATCTCTGGCGAATTTGTTTCGCTTTGTAAAAGAGTTTTCCTTTTCTAATACCTTGTTTGAATCTTCCCTACGCATTTTTTCTTTTTTTCAAGAGGGTTAATATTTAAAGGTAAAAGGCTGGCAAATATATGGATGTTTATTCCTGTAAGAATTAAAGATTAATTTTACAACTTTTGATATCCTTAATATCACAAAAGTGAAAATATTAACGCGTAAACATCTTCGCGTTAAGGGTCTGTTGGTCAGACTACCATTTGTTAAGTGATACTTCTCCTATACCTTCGATTTTACATAAATTTCAATTTTAATTTTAACAAAAGAAAGTTATGATTTCAATAAATAAATTGGCAAGTTCTTTTATAAAAAGCAATCGAAATTTGAAATAAATAAATAAGCGTGTAAAAGTGGGAGGATTATAAATATATATGTATTTATATAAACACTTGACCAAATAGCAGCATGTGCAAAGGTACAGTCGGGTACAATAAAAACTTTGAATAATTGCGACTGCTACCACGTTCTGCGCATTCTAGCTGTCGTTTGGTGACCGATCACCATGACGCCGTATTTACTGTGGAAGATTAGGCCACCATTATTCCGGTAAATTGGGCGTTGCGTGATGGGTCACAAACATGCGCAGAACGTAGCGCCAATATGTTATTATTCAAAAATTGTTTGATGAATCTGTCGCTCTCTCAGAGGCAAAGTGTATAGGAAAAAGGTGAAAAAAAAATTTACACCATTTTTCCCTTATTCAACGTTTCGGTAAACATTGTCGCCCTCTTCAGGAAACTGTCGATTTTATTTATTATTTTAAATGAGTTCATAAATTTTAAATATTGACAAAATGAACAACAATGTTTTCCTTACAAGTAGAGGTACGTAACGACGAATATTAGATGTTATTTTTCCCCAACCTGTGTTAGGCGGGGGAAGGAGGAGCGAATATTTCCAGAAACAGTCAATGTTGTTGTTCCGGCTCCTTCAGCTATTGTCTTAATAATGAGAAGACAATAGATGTATCCGGCGCTTTTATATTAGCGAGGAGTCTCGCGACTTTTTAACCGGTGTGTTTATGTATGACGTCACAATTTTCGTTCGCTCGCACATGTATACAGCAAAATTGTCCCCAATCCGATTTATTTTTCAAACTGTATATTAACTGTGTGTACACGTTATTCAATTTTTGCGTGTCTTTCATTTTATTTATGCCATTATCTTGCATTTGAATGTGTAACATTTCAGATCTAAGTCTTATATTGAGATTATATTCTTTATCTTTTATTTTTATTTTATCAAAGTTTAAATTATGGTTAAATTTACCATGGTGCTCACTAATAACATTGTTTTTTGATTTTTTGTGTTCCTCAATACGTGTACACACACGTCTCTTCGTTTGTCATACGTACGTAGCTGTACAGTCATTGCAACGCAACTTATACACAACATTCATCTCCAACTGTTTTTCTTTTTTATTTTTATTGTGTGTTGTAAGCCTATTAGTTATATGTATTGTAAGCCTAGACGTAAAATCTCTGTACGCTAATAATGACAAATTGTTGGTTAAAAATAGTATTGAAAAAAGATTGACAAAATATAATCGAATGTACAAAATCAACGTTACAATATAGACAAAAACTTCAGAAACATTGCTGCGATACCTTATGTTAAAGGGTTTTATGAACAAATGCAACATTCTTTAAAACAAAATAATATCACAACTGTTCCAAAAATACACAATCTTATGTGTAATATCATAGTTAAAGGGAAAGATAAAAAAGAGAAACAGTTGGAGAAGAATGTTGTGTATAAATTGCGTTGTAATGACTATACAGCTACGTACGTAGGATAAACGAAGAGAAGTGTGTGTACACGTACTGAAGAACACGAAAAATAAAAAAACAATGTTATTATAAGCACCATAGTAAATTTAACAATAATTTCAACTTTGATAAAATAAAAATAAAAGATAAAGAATGTTAATTCAGCGAAAATATCAAGAAAACATTTTTTTTAAATGAATTGACAGTTAGTATTAGTTAATTATGGTGAATTACAGTAAAATGAAATAATTGTTTTAAAATAGTATATTTCGATAAAAGTGCGTAAAAGCTGATTCTGCGCGAGTGTGAGGTTTATCGCTCGAGCGAACCGAGGGTGATAATCGCACGAGTGGATAATCAACTTATACACGTGGATCGGAAAATATATATTTTTGTACTTACACTATAATAATTACAGGTGCATCAGAGAGTGAATCTGCAATTCATTTTTCCCAAAAACACAAGATAGTCGGGGCCCCAGGGAACTGTATAGGATAATTTTTGGAAATTCGTGCCACTAGCAGTTTTATTATTGGAAATGCTAAAAGTTAGTGTACTGATAACTAGGATAAAGTCTTTACAATGTACCTACCCTGGAACATTGTTATTATTCCAAAATAAAGTTCAAAAATGCATTTTTTTATCCTCTGTAGCTTTTTTATTATTAAATTTACGTCAAAAAGTTGAGTATGAAAATTGTTCAAAATTGAATTTTCTATAAGGTACGTGTGTTCCTAATTGCAAAATTGACTTTCTTCATCGCTAAATTATTTAAAACACAAACAAAATTTTGTAAATTTTCATATTGCAATAGTTTATATAAAAAATTACGTTTTTTGGTCAGACTTCCGATCAAACATGTCTTAGTAGTTCATACTATCTCAAAATGGCGACTTGTTGCAAAATTATCATTCTCTATTCATTTCAAGTTCATTTCAAGTTGGCGCAAATCACGATAAATTGATGCGACCACCTGCAATCACAGCTCATGTTCTACTTAACAAATGCTGAAAAGAACTTTTCTTCAAATTCATTTTTAGCAACATTTTTATCAACAAATGTCCGTTGCTAGGGACGTATTTTGGCCAATTTTGAAGTTAGAGGATCGGGGTAAAATGCGTCTTAAAGTAAGTTAAAAACCATGAATTTTCATATAAATTTTGTTAAGATCGGGTAAGTAGGAGCCGAGATAGTTCTTTTTTTTCAATCGATGATTACGCCAAAGCTACTTGATATTTTTAATTTAAATTTGACACACTGCTTGTTCAAATATTACTCTAAATAATAGCAGTTTTCCCGATAGCTGTAGATGATCTCGTTCATCTAGAACAAGCGGTGAACTAAGTGAAACCAGCGCACGCGGCCGCGCAGCTACTCCGGCCGGGCGGCGCGATGGTAGGGGGAGTGCCGCTGCAGCGCCGAACAGTTTTTTCGGAACTTTAATTGTAAATTGATTTACTCTGCAACCAGAGCAGCTATTTTAATCATTTTTTTTTCATTTAACATGTTTTTTTCTCAACTTTTATGCTGTGTCTACGAAATCACTGTAAAGTTAATGCAAATACCAAAAATTGTCATTCTTTTGACAAATTGTCTTGGTTCACCGGTTATTCTAGATGAACGAGGTCATCTACAGCTGTCGGGAAAACTGCTATTATTTAGAATAATATTTGAACAAGCAGTGCCTCAAATTTAAATTAAAAATATCAAATAGCTTTGGCGTAATCATCGATTGAAAAAAAAAAAATTATCTCGGCTCCTACTTTTCCGATCTAAACGAAATTTATATGAAAATTCATGGTTTTCAACTTACTTTAAGACGCATTTTACCACGATCTTCTAACTTCAAAATTGGCCGAAATAAGTCCCTAGGAATGTTGATAAAAATGTTGTTAAAAATGAATTTGAAAAAAGTTCTTTTTAGTATTTGTTAAGTAAAATATGACCTGTCGATTGCAGGTAGTCGCATCAATTTGTCGTGATTTGCGCCAACTTGAAATGAATTTGAAAATAGAGAACAATAATTTTGCAACAAGTCGCCATTTTGAGATAGTGAAGTCGGACTGGAAATTTTATATTGTATGAACTATAAAGACATGTTTGATCGGAAGTCTGGCCAAAAAACGTAATCTTCTATGTAAACTATTGCAATATGAAAATTTTTTTATGTTTTAAATAATTTAGCGATGAAGAAAGTCAGATTGGATTAAGCGGGTGAACAGTATTTTTATTCAACATTCGAAGGAAATTCTAGTACAGGATATGGAGTTTTGAATGAAAGTAAGGCAATTAAAAAATATGAAGAACAAGAACAGGTAACATGGGAAAAGGCTGGATTTTTTGTCAATCCATTGCATCCCTGGCTTGGGTACAGTATCGAACTGGGAACAGTATCGAAATCCTGGAATTGATTGATGATAGCAGTTATTGTCAAAATATGGTTAATATTCTAAAAGAGACTTATTTTAACCATATCTTACCAGTTATAGAAAAAAAGGAGGCTAAAGACAAAAATGATGAAAAATAAGTTTCAATTTTATTTATTTTATTTATGTATTTATTTATTTATAGATGTATAAACATTGATACATATCTTAAACGTATGTACTATATAATTTATCATTGCATGATTTAGTGTAGAAACAAAATTTTATTTCACACATTATATTTATAAAGCATCACTTCATCTACTAATACGTTTAATAAAATCATTAAAAACTGAAAACTTTGACATTACCGTCAATTATTTGATATAAATTTATCTTCTGCTAAAATTGGAGAAACTAAATTTGATAATCCACAAATTACTTTCATTATAATATTAATGTATGGGACAGTTTCAGTTTCTAGTGGTCCTTATATTATTCGAAATACACGAAGCCATTGGATTCGCCTCTCTACGTGCACTCTTGCAATGTCTGCATTCATTGTTCCTTCTTTGTGACTCGATTGCTTCTTTGTTCTTAAGAAAGGTGGTCGAAACAATTTTATACCATGTTCCGTACACTCTCTATCGATTAGAAAACCTCTGTCTACCATCACATGATCAACACATCTTAGCATTCTCTCCAGTATCCTTGATCTGTTGAATATTAACTTATCAGATACGCATCCTCCGTATGCTTTGCTTACATAAGATACCATACCAGATGGTGTCACACCAAGCATTATTTTTACGATATGGATAGATTTGTAGTTGGAATATTTAGGAATTCTACATTTCAAACACTTCGACTGTCTAATTGTTATTTCTAGACAATCCAAGACAATTCTGGTAGACTTGTAATTATTAAAACATTGAGGTAAATTATTTAAAATTTTTTCTTTACTCGGCCATCTAATTAACAATCAATATTTGACAAAGTTCTTTTAAAGCATTTACAAAGCACATTTTAGTCATCTTACTACTAATATTAAATAAGACAGCAAATGCACAATAGCTTTGATTTTGCTTTAGTTTTATAAATGTCAACAGAACACTGTTCATTACAGATAACTTGACTGTCCGTTTTTTGTTAACTTTTCTTAACTCTTCAATACATTCCACTAGAGTATTTAAAATTTTAAACGTCTTGATACATGTATATGTATACAATTGTGCATCAGCATGCAAGAAGAGCTAAAATACTTTTAGCTTCTTCGTTGACAAATTTGTTAACAAAAAGATGGGAAGATTCTGACTTGGAACTGCACCTATTTTCAAGAATTTTCTTTTACCTTCATGAGCTGGAAAAAAATTTACAAATAATACATAAACTAGTAATTTATAAAATACTAAAAAAAGAACACATATATAAATACCTGGATAGTAATCCGATGACAACAAGGGCTTACTGCATACAAAAGAGAATGGTGATATTTTAACCTTAAGGGGATCAAGAACATTTCAAAAATCTCGAAGCTATGTGTCGATAACGTAAACGTAATTGTACATAAAAAAAAAATTATTTTCGAGCATGGATAAAAGTTTCAAAATATTAGTTTATTTTAATAATTAGTATAAGCGAGTGGTGTCATCTTCTATCTTTCCTTAGCTGAAGGATTTTTTTTGTATTCTTCTACTAGTCCGGGCTGATCAACGCACACCAACGGTAGCAATGCGTGGCAGGCCAACGTGTGTTCACCACCTTCTGAGAATGCAGCACAGCTTACTATGCAGTGGCTACCTACGCATGGTAAACTACCCCGCTACCTACCCCTGAAAAAATGGGTAGTGTTTCCGAAAATTTTGTGAGGGTAAAGGGTAACCTCGGAGGCTGAACGTGAACAATTTATAATAATTCAAAATTTGCAAAATATATTCTTTATGAACAGATCAAGGGGCGCGGTAGAGCCACGATGGCAAGTATAAGTACTTCAGTACGTACGCCTCCGTCGGGTGCTAGCCAGACCCTATTATACTTTAAACTTGCCCTGTTGGAACCTAAGCGTACGATTTTCTTCGTAGTGACAGCTTCGTTTCTTACATATGAGCCCTTAAATGAAAGCTTGGGACGAAAGTAATAAAATCACATCAGGGTCATATTTTGTGAAATTGCTTCTATCGAAAGAAATTGTAAAGTGAAAGTTCCGGCTCCTCAATTCTCCTCAAGGGAGAACAATTGTTCGACGGATATCCGGTGACGTAGCATCTACGTATCTAGGCTATAACTTATAGATAACTTTAATATGACGTATATCTACATCTACATCTCTGGGCTATACATATAGGTAACTTTAGTATACGTTGTTTTTCCGCAGACGACAGACGGTGTTTTCATACAGTGTTATTATATTTTATCAACGTGGATATTCTTTTGATATTTTTTATTGCTAAATAGTGTCAAATAATCACATAAATACAGATTTTAAAACAGCTGTGCTAAATATCAAGGGACGCGGTACTTTTGTCTTTACACGGTTATGGAAAAAATGAATTACGAGAACACAGTAATTAATTAAGAGAATATAATCAGATAAGTATTTCGTTTCATATTACATATAAATATATCATATATATATATATATATATATATATATATATAGAATTTTACGAACTTGTTCTTTGTTTAAATGTTATTTTATTTTTTCACATTTTTATAAGTTATATTATTTCTCATGTGAGGTTGTATACTTGGAGGGAATATATTGGAAAACAAAAAATTTCCTGTTTTAGACCAGCAATTGGAATAGAGCAAGCGTAAGTTTTTTATTTTTGCATAATTTCTGATCATAATATAATTAGTGTCATTAATTTTATAACTTTGCGTATAATTAAACATTAAATAGTATTAAAATTTTTCTTTGAAGATCTCAGAATTTATTTGTTCAAGAGGTAAAAAAAATAATCATAGACTTGGATTTAGTACCTTTTACATATTTTTTTATTAATTTTCATTATGATTTTCTTAATTTGCTACCTCAGCCTCTTCTTGAACTCCGTGCGTTGCCACCCTATTTAGTCATTGAGACCTGTGGGTCATTTCCACATTACCCATAGCCATCCGATTTATAAAATCTGCAAGATTTTGTAGATTCTGCTGGTATGGGTTCAATGGTCTAATGTAATATCTCCTCCGATTGCGTCCAGCTCGTACTCCTCTTCTACCTAAAATTTTAAAAGTTTTAATGTTTTCTTTTTACTAATATTCGATACTGATATTTAACATTAAATCAGTTTTTCAAATGTTTTTTACAATGACCAGATGTATTTTTTTTTAATTTACCTCGGACAGCAATTCGACCACCTCCTTGATTTTGCTGAGGCTGAGAATTTAGCTGACGCTGAGGATTCTCCACTCCTTAATTAATAAAATATAAATTAAAATTTTGTTACTTTAATTATAACATATTCCGGTATTCTCTGTCAGATCCCCTGGCTGAAAATTTTTCTCCCTGAAAAATATATGATAAAATTCTTCTATTCTACATTAAATCAGTTTTTCAAATGTTTTTTACAATGACCAGATGTATTTTTTTTAATTTACCTCGGACAGCAATTCGACCACCTCCTTGATTTTGCTGAGGCTGAGAATTTAGCTGACGCTGAGGATTCTCCACTCCTTGAGGGGTTATGCCTGAGTTAGAATCTTGAAAAAATCAATTTTTTTTTTATTGACTTTTTTTATAGGAAATTGTCCGTAGAATACGATGCTGAAGTCCCTTTTGTCCAAAAAAAATTTGGCTCAAAGCTACGGACCAAAAACGGAAAGCATGCAAATAGCTTTTTTTTAAAAAAACTGTAATTTCCGCGTTTTTATTTTTTAGTGCTATATAAGTGAACATGATTTTTTCGCACTTTTAACGCTTCTAATATATGATATCTATATATGATATTTGTAGTAAAATACAATAAAAATATTTATTTTGCAATAAATAATGTTAAAAAGATATTGATAATAAAAAATTAAAAAATTAAAAAATTCTTGTATTTACTCTTTTTTGTTTATTTATATTGAACATTTATAAAAAAAAACATGTGCTTATATATCGTGCTTTGTAAAACATCAAAAAGTCACAAGTATTCACTAACAAATAAAGTTTTGAATATCGCGAATTTTGAATTTCGCGCTTACCAACCGGGCGGTATGATGCTTGTTCGAAAAAGTTATTCGTCTAGATATCTGTTTTACCATACAGTTCAGTAGCAATACCACTTGCTTTGAATGTATACTTTTTTGTGCTTTGCTCAATATTATTAAATAATTAATTTTATAATATTGATAGCAAAAAAGTACAGGTAAAAGTGTAAAGTGGTGTTCAAAATGAATCCAGACAAGAGAAACAGAGTACCAGGATCATCAGATAAAAAAGGAAGATTTGGAAGAAGAAAGAGAAGAGCTCATGTTTTTCAACGCAAACAACAAAAGGAAGTTTCAGGATCAGGATCAGGATCAGGACCAACATCTTTACAACCAGGACGAGCCACAGCAACCACTTCAGGACCTACGCCTGATACGCATCCACCTTCAACAACCAGGGCACGGAGTCCAAGACCTGCTGCACAAGCTCTACCAGGTACTTCAGCACCATTTACACAGCCAGAAATTACTGTGTCTAGGTCTAGGCAAAAATTAAAATCTAAATATTTAGAACCTAGTACGGTTCAAAATAGAATTTTCGACATTTCATTGCTTCTGCCAGGATTACAGCAATTTCTGGCCTGTAAAGCTTGTGGTGGATGCGTTAGATTTGCAGAACTTGATGTACGAGGTCTTGGTAGCAAACTATCCATCACCTGTACTTCATGTAATGCAGTTGCTTTCATCGACTCCTGCAGAAAAATAGGGAAACAGAGTAATGCTTACGAAGTGAACAGACGAGCAGTTCTAGCCATGAGAAGTCTTGGTCATGGACATGCTGGTTTGAGCACTTTATGCGGAGTAATCGATTTTTCTACTCCAATCTCCCATAGTAATTTTGATAAAATCAATCAAGACTTGAACGATGCAAGCAAAAGTATAGCTCAGAAGTCGATGCGAGCAGCTATGCAGGAAGATTGCAGTGGTATAGATCAAGTAGATGACCACGAAACAGTGTCAGGCGATGGTCGTTGGAGGAAACGAGGCCACTCTTCCCTACAAGGTGTTTCAACATTGATATGCCATGCCAATGGAAAGGTGATCGATGTTGCTCCAAAGCAATCGTTTTGCCTGGCTTGTGAAAAGCACCCAAAAGAGGATACAACAGAGTACGAGGAATGGTATGAAGCCCACCAAGGAAAATGTTCTGCCAATTACGAAGGAAGCTCTGGCAAGATGGAAGTGGATGGTGTAGTCGAGATGTTCAAGAGATCGGAGTCCATTCATGGGGTCAGATATAGAAATTACATTGGAGACGGAGATTCCAGGGTCTTCAAGGCACTTTCCGAAGCCAAGCCCTATGAAGATTTTACCATCAACAAGAAAGAATGTGTGGGACACGTTCAGAAGAGGATGGGAACGAGACTCCGAAACTTGAAGAAAAGCTTGGCTGGACAGAAGCTCTCAGATGGCTTGGGCATCGGTGGAAGAAACCGTCTAACTGCTCAAAGGATTGATCAGTTGACAAAGTACTATGGCAATGCCATCAGAGGCCATAGTAATTCTGTTGAGGAAATGTCCAACGCTATCTGGGCAACATTTCATCATAAAAAATCAACAGATGAACACCCTACTCACCACCTTTGTCCACAGGGATCCAAATCTTGGTGTAAGTGGCAGAAAGCCAAGGCAAACAACAACTTGAAGAAATTTCATCATGGGGATAGCATTCCTGCTGCTGTCATGGATGCAATTGAACCCATTTATCAAGACTTGACGAAACTGGACTTGCTTGAGAGATGCATTGGAGGTTTCACGCAAAACTCCAATGAAAGTTTCAATCACTCGATTTGGAAACTCATCCCCAAGCACAGTTTCAGTGGTCTGATAGTCCTTGAAATTGGTGTTTATATTGCAGTCACCATCTTCAATGACGGCAAAGCAGGAATGCTTGAGGTCATGAAGAAATTTGGCCTTGCACCAGGATCCTCTGCAGTCAACTGGACCAAGACTCAAGATGAGGAGAGGCTTTAATTGTCCAGCAAACGAGAGTTGGAGTCCACCCTAGAAGCACGTCAAGCCAGAAGGAGAAGAAGCCATCAGGATGAAGACTTCTACAGAGCTGGAGCATATTGAATGCATCTACACATTACACAAAAAAACTCACACACCATACACAACCTCACATATAAACATAAATGCATTTCACTCCAAAACACTCGAAACAAAATCACAATTTTTTCCTTTCTTCTCATTTTTTTTCATGTTTTTTTTTCATCTTTTTTTATTGTTTTTTAAATTTTAAATTCAAACACTTTTGACATACACAAACAGCTTCAGCTTTGTAGCAGTCTGTAGCTGAATGGAATGTAGGTCACAGAATGCAAGCTAAACAGCTGATTAGAGCTATCTGCTTGCTTTCTGCTTCCTTACCATCAGGCTCATCTGGATTTTTTCTAACCTGAATCTTTGTACACAATGGTAGTGCTGCTCTTTTTTTCATAAGATGTAAGTATATAAACTTATTTTTTAACAATAAAAACATTTTTATAGGTTAATTATAAAAATGTTTGAAAATGAGAAAAATTACTTTTTATTTTAATTTTTCATTTTGCCTTTTTCAGAGGACTGGACACGAGTACAATTTTTGGATCATGCCCAAACCGTACAAAGATGACCAGGACATCCCTATTATTCATTTAAAAAAGGTCCAGGTGTGGAAAAAAATTGTAAGTACATTTTATATAATTAAATGTTACGTAAAACTTTAAATGCTGTTTTCTCAAATTTTGAATTTTTATGATTTTAGGTCAGTTACCGCAGGATTTCTCAGGATCCATAGCTCCAATTAGGCTGAAATTTTTTATACCGCTCCAGGAAACCCTTCTTCACAGCCTAAGCGGAGCCAAATTGGCCAAGATAAGTTAAAAGTGAATGTTATGTATGTAAACATACGTAACATTCACTATAATTACTTATATTATAACTTATTTGTTACTAATTATTGAAAATTTGTATTTTTCAGAAAAGTCTTCCACTCATGCTGAGGAGAGGCACATTTAGAAGAAATTCCATCCAGTTTGGCTTGGATTCATCACCCGGATGATGAGAAATCATGCGGTAAAGGAGAAAAAGTACTGAAATTTAGTGCTTCACACATGGGATTGTTTAAGCAGTAAGTATAGATATATCATATTCTAAAAATATGCAAAATTACAATAAATATGTATATTTGAACTACCAAAAAGATTTTTTATGATACTACTTATGTATAATTTTTTATTGCCTATTAACTGATTATTTATTTTTTTCAGGTTTAACTCAGGCATAACCCCTTAATTAATAAAATATAAATTAAAATTTTGTTACTTTAATTATAACATATACCGGTGATTCTCTGTCAGATCCCCTGGCTGAAAATTTTTCTCCCTGAAAAATATATGATAAATTTCTTCTATTCTATGTCATACATCTTGAATTTTCTCTGATTTTTTTCCGTCAAACTACAGATTTTTTTTCAATTTTCAAACTACAGATGGTGAAAGTTGGTCAGTTATATTTAACAAATCATGACAGAAATACCTATTTCCGCCTTTAAAATCATGCATTTATCTTTCCTAATTATTATTAAAATAATCATAGAATTATTTTTCTTCATATTTTTTATATTTTTTTCCATTAGGAAACTAATATACGTAGGTATTTTATAACATAATCATCTAAATAGCAAATTTTATTTAATCAATGGATGAAACAAACAGTTGTTTTGTAAGTATTAAATACTTTTGTTTCTGAAAATAGTTGATGTTAGAATGAAGGGATGATCATTATACGAGCAAGAAGAGTTTAACTAATAATTAAATTTAAAAGTAGTACTTACAGTGATAAATGATATTGGTTCAATAAAGTCTGATTATAATTTGTTTTTTCTTACTGTGTACGTCGAATCGCCTGTAACCAAGAAATAATAATTTATTTTGAAACAAAGAATTACGTTCTTTTATTTTAAAGTTAATTTATTTAAGGAGACTTGAAATATACGTATCTGATATAGTGATAGTTGATGGTATTTTCATATTTTCCATCTTTTCTGTAAGTGCATTTATGCACTTTAAACTATTAGCAGGTTCAAGTTTAAACACTGTTGCACATGCGCAGTATGAGTTTTATATAATATAATTTTAATAAACTTGAGTACTAACATTGATGAGGTTATCAGCTACACTGTCAGCTTGCAGACTTACAATGTCTATGGCTAGCGGAAACTAAAATGTATTGAGACCAGTCATTATGTCTAACTAGTAATAATCTACTGCTGATTTCTGCTAGTTTATAATCTCCGCTTGGGTACTCCAAGATTAAGATGAATTATATTATTTAAAATGCGCTAAGAGCTGATAAAACTCATACCACGCGTATGCAATACTTAGTGTTTAATCTAGAACCTGCAAAAAGTTTCAAGTACAAAAATGCTTTTACAGAAAAGATGGATAAGGATATCAAAATACTATCAACGAATCTCACTATATCAGACATGTATACTTTAATTATCTTTAATTAAATTAACTTTTAAATAAAAGAACACAATTCTTTGTTTTTAAATATATTATTCCTTCTCTGTTACAGACGATTTGACGTACTCGGGATGAAAAAGCAACGTATGATCAACAGACTTTACTGTAGTAGCTTTGTTTATCACTGTAAGTATTATTTTTGAACGTATTAAAAGGATTTCATCTATTAAGGGGTTATGACAGTGTTAAAATTTTGAAAATATCCATTTTTTTTATTCACTTTTTTCATAGTTAATAGTCTGTAGAATATGGTCCTGAAAGTCGTTTTTGGCTAAAAAAATTTTCCTCAAAGATATTAACAAAAAACTAACAAATCTGTTTCAAGTAAATTTTTGAAAAATCGTGATTTTTAAATATTTTAATTAGGCCAAACTTGTTGAAAGGATTCTTCTAACCCACTTTTTACAGAGTAATTTCATGAGAAATCTTACTGAAAATATGACTTAAAAACCGTTTTACAAACCGTTTTTTTCTCAAGAGTTATTAATTTATTTCCGTAAAATAAATAAAATCTGTAAAATTAATTTTTCTATGTGTGATTTTATGTTACTAAACTCAATGTGTTAAAGTAAAGGCATTCAACAAATTTGAATTTGCCACTCGAATAGATTGTGCCTCACAGCGTCTGGTCGAGAATGAAGATTTCTGTTTGATCGGTATAGTAGAATTTTCTGTAAAGCAGCAGAAAGCAGCCAAACAGCTGTTTTTCATCCAAGACACTAGATCAGTCCAGTTAGTCTGCTAGCTGCTGTAGCAATGCTTATAACCTGAGTGGTGTTGCAAAAGTGCAAGAGCTTCTGCAGAGTAGAAAAATTATTCAGATAAGTATTGGAAACTAATTAGTAATAACAGTGTTCATAATGAGCTTTTTCTTTGTTGGTTTATTTTTTGCTTTTAGGTATACGGGTGCAAGCCAGCAAAATGGGAGCTTATATTGACTGCCTGAAGTATTATTTTGCATACTTTTTAAGAACTTGAAGTGTATTTAATAATGGTAAGTATTGTATGTAACTGTAATTCATAAACATAACTTGATTATGAATAGCTAACGATAATTTTTATTTTGTTTTCAGCTTCTAAATGCTATTATCACACAGCATGACAAGCGCGTACCATCAAATATACTTTATTGTATGTGTATTTGAGTACCAAAAGCAAATCAAGGTATGCCGCATATTTTCTGTAAGTATAGCTGAGTTCATTTGTATGATTTACATTATAAACTTTAAATGCCTTTTACTCAAATTTAGTTTTTTTATGCTTTTGATGTACTTGCTGCAGCTTTCTGAAGGAACCGTAACATCAATCCGGATGAACCAAAGTGGAAAACCTTCCTAGTGAGTACGGTCACAAACTGAGTGGAGCAGAATTGGCAAAAATAAGTTCAAAGTGAATGTTACGTATGTTTACATATGTAACATTCACTATAATTATTAATATTGTCAATGTTTAATTAATTATATTAATTTTGTGTTTTTCAGGAATCTGTTCCACTTAGTCTGAGACCAGACTCATAATGAAGATTTGGCACTTTGATTCAACAGGATTGATGGTACGGTTCCATCAGAAACATGCGGCAAGTAAATAAAAGTGATGAAAATCATGATTTTTGGTAAGCAAATACCTTTAATTGTTTTTAAATGTTACACTCACTTTATGCATATTATTTATGCATAAAAGTGATGTATAATACTTGTATTTGAAAGCAAAAATATAGTTTTTAGAGCACCTATATATCTATTAATTTTTTACAACACTAACAATTTTTCTGTTTTTTCAGGTTTTAACACTGTCATAACCCCTTAATTAAATGAAAAAAAAGATGTGTAATTACTTATTACATATATTCTTCTCCTGATGGAAGAGAATATAAAAAATATTAGATGTTAATTAATCAAATATAACTTAAGGTGATGCGTGTAGGTAATAAATTAGATTAAAATATTACAGGATTTTAATCATCTAGCAGTTTGCAAGGCTCATGGAGTTAAATAATAAAAATGCTGAGACACGTATCTTCTGATCCAGAGCAACGGAAGTGTCTAAATATGGCTAAAATCTAGAGTATAAAAAGTGTTAAGAATATTTTTAACCTTCATGCAATTCAACATTCATGCAAGAAAGTTTCTACGTTGTTGAAGTCGATATGAATAATTCATAACTTTTTCTATCGTCCCCTCGGAGGTAGACTTTCAGACTGTACGTCGAAAGGGATCCTTATAAATAGCGACTATAGCTGGAATATTTATCAAGTTTAGACCAGAAAAAAGAAGGTTCCTGTAACGAAATGAAATTAGTGAAGTGGAAAAATATTTTGAATCAAGAATTTTTTATAAGAAAGGCTGGAAGAACTCAATTTACAAGATGATTTCTATAGATCTTACTGTTTATATTTATAAAAAACTAGACAATAGCTGCAATATCTCAAGTTTAGACCAATAAAAAGAAGGTTCCTATGACGAAGTGAAATAAATAAAGTATTTTGAGTCAAGAAAGTCTCTAATAAATTTCATGAATAAAAAGTGTTTCTGACGTAACATTTATTACGGTTACGTATTCATAAATTATTTATGAGACATGCCGGAAGAACTCAATTGACAAGAATAATAAACATTATACTTACGGAATGAAATTATTGAAGTGGAAAAATATTTTGAATCAAGAATCATTTATAAGAAATGCCGGAAGAACTAAATTGACAAGAATAATAATTGTATCTATTTAATGATGGATCACTAAATATATGAACTTTAACAACTTTTATCCAGTGTAACCAAATTTTATGTTTAAAGAGTATTTCTGTTGCAACATTTATTATGGTTACGTCTTATAAAATTACACAATTATTAAGATTAGGTGCTTAAAATAATTAAAGATTAAAGCTTTCAAAATTGAAAAAGTCAAAGTAGGTGCAACCAATAAATATGAAAGTTGTTATGGAATCCCTGTGATTAATTTATTAAATGAAAAATTAGTTCTGTTCAATTGCCAGAGAGAAGGAACAACCAGCTTCCAGATCAAGGATCTGTTTGCCTTCTTTTCAAGGGAACTGTACGTTTTACTATCTAGAAGATAA
The DNA here is from genome assembly GCA_018906965.1 of Philotrypesis tridentata. NCBI lineage: Eukaryota > Metazoa > Arthropoda > Insecta > Hymenoptera > Pteromalidae > Philotrypesis > Philotrypesis tridentata. The sequence continues at coordinate 52,215 of JACCIB010000458.1, read as the reverse complement.
TAATAGCCAATGAGTTGTGAAGTCCATCAGTCCAAAGGATACTATGATAAATATTAAATTGATACCATTGACCAGATTTAAAATGTCAACATTAAAATTGTTCATACTATCTTTTTGAGTGATGGGCTTAATAACTTATATGTTCTTTTTTTCTTTTAAATAGCACAAGGTATACTTCGCTTGAAAAAAGTTACGCTCATCTACATTCTGGAAGCTGGTTGTCCTTTCTACTCTCTGGAAATTGAAAAGAACTAAATTTTCAGTAAGTAAATTAGTCACAGAGATTCCATGACAACTTCCAGGTTTATCCATTGGACGAGCTTTGAGTTTTGAAATTTTGAAAGATTTAATCTTTGATTATTTCAAAAGTCGTCCAATGAATATGTACACGTTCTTAAATTTATTTTGTGTTTAAATGTTATATTTTATTTTTTCAGATTTATATATATATATATATATATATATATATATATATATATATGTATATATTACTTACAGTGATAAATAAGTCTGATTCAGTAATGTCTGCTGTTTATAAATTTTTTTTTTTACAAGTTCATCGGATCACCTGTAACGGAGAAAGAATAATTTATTTTAAAACAAAGAATCATGTTCTATTATCATAAAGTTAATTTATTTGAAGATAATTAAAATATACTTATCTGACAGAGTGAAATGCATTGATAGTATTTTGATCCTAATGCCATCTTTCCTGTAAAAGGATTTTTTCACTTGAAACTTTTTGCAGGTTCTAGATTAAACGTTATTGCACACGCGTAGTATGAGTTTTAGGGGTTTTTAACGCAATTTCAATCATATAATTTGTGATAAACTTGGAGATCCACGCGGAGGTTATAAACTAGCAGAATTAAACCAACAGTAGATTAGTACTTCAGGTTAGGGTGTTAGACATAGTTATAGTACGAAAGTTGGTTGGCACCAAGTTATGGGGATATAGAGATCCCTATAACGAAGCTATGAAGTATTAGTCTACTGTCGGTTTCTGCTAGTTTATAACGTTCGCGTGGATCTCCAAGTTTATTATAAACTATATTATTTAAATCGCATTAAAAGCTCCTAAAACTCATACTACGCGTTAGATATTTCTTTTTTGAATAATAATGATCCAAAAATAACTATTTGCTGTACAGACGGTGTCGAAAAAGTAATTATTATTGCAATAATACACAAGCATATTTGTACATTAATTTTTTAAATTTATAACTTATTTGTAATTTAGGTATATATACCATTTAAAAGTAGTGAAATTTTCTCGCACCCCCCCCCCCCCGCAATAAACCTTTTAAAGGTAAAATGCTGGCAAGTATAAGGTCGTCGTTTCATCCTGTAAGAATTAAAAATTAATTTTATAACTTTTGATAACCTTGCCCGATTGGTAGTGGTGGAGGTGGTCATGGCGGCCCTTGCTCGGGGACGTGCCATGACCGAGCACTGAGGCAGATGCCCATTATGCTGTACCTTCCTCCCCGCCGCCCGATTCCACGCAGTGATACCTTTAGAGTATACCTTGTGGCTCCGGTCGGCGGAGTTCCCTATAGTCTAGGCATGTTTTAGCCATGTCTGTGCCCCGAGCAGATATACGTATATATATGCTCGACGCACACATGGACTGCACACGCCCAAACTGGACCTACAGTTTAGCTACACAATACATCCATAGATTGTGTACAGTGGAATCCGAACCACTGGAGCTTCGACGTTATAAGGCACTTAAGTATATACATACAGGTGTATGTAAACATAGAGGTGTCCCAATGACAGAAAAGCCGAGAGTCGGGATCGAACCCAGAACTTTTGGATCACGAGTCCGACACTCTGCCTACTGAGCCGTCTCCGCTCTTTGATAACCTTAATGTCACAAAAATTCTAAGGGTTTAACTCTATCTATATGGTTATTTCATTGTTTTAATCAAAGTTCATTTTCGAACTCTCGATTTTAAACCCTTATATGGTAAAAATTCAATCTATCTGTCTATGAAAATATTCAGGGGATCCGATAGCCACTAATGATCCGTCACTAACGGTACGATAAAGAAGTGCTGAGATCGAATAAATATAAGGAATTACACAAATTCAAGAGATACTTGCCCTTCGTCTCGGTATTACCTATCGACATACACGGTTTGGAATCAAAATATTCAGGTATTGGGGAGAAAAATGCGAACGAAAATCAGTTACGTCAGGTTGCGGCTACTGATTTTCGACACTGATTTTTTACATAAATGTAAATTTTTATTTCAGCAAACGAAAGTTATGATATCAATAAATAAATTGGCAAGTTCTTTTATAAAAAGCAGTCGATTTAAAATAAATAAATAAGTGTTTAAAAGGGCGAGGATTATATACATATATGTATTTATATAAACACTTGACCAAATTGCAGCGTTGTGAAGAGGTGAATAGCCTGTGAAAAGGTACACTTTCGGGTACAATTATGATATTATTCAAAGTTTCAATTTAACCCCGTGGTACATGTAATAGAATGGCATGATGTTCTTACATATGACATTATCACATGAAAACATTTTCTTTTATTTATGGAAGCAACGAGCGTATGTACAATCTATTCTACTTAGTAATTCAGTAAATGTGCTGCTATCCTTTTTTCATTAAAAATCTATGTCTAGGACGATAATATACAACTATATATGAGATTTAAATTCTATTGATTTACATACATTTAAAAAAACAGGAACAAATTCTATCATGTAGAACGCAATTTTTTTACGGAAAAACTTGCCGTCCCGTCCTATCATAGATAATCGATGAACTACTAAATGTCAGTGTAATTAACAATATCATAAAACTTTTAATATAGTTAATTTATCATCCTTTATCCTATAATGGGTACTTCTCAAAACATTATATTAAACTAAGATAACGATGGCCTCAAATAATAATAATATTTGGAATTCCATTTTTTAATTAATTAAAATTTATTTTCCAACTTGAGTCATAGAAATTTATTTGATTGAACATTTTTTTATTATGCAATAATAGTTACAATTATTTTTCATCAACATCCTGTAATCTTCCGCTAATAATAACAGAGTTTTGAAAACATACATTTAAATAACCAAAAATTGAGCTTAGAATGATTGCAAGATTAAGTTTGAATTCTTCAAAAATTGGTTAAGGACAGTAATAAATACATATAGAATGAAAAATCGATTAAGAGATTATCTAACGGTGTTTCATTAACAAGTTACTTTGGTTAAGCTTGCATAATTTGAAGATGGTATCCATCGTTATCTATGATAGGACGGGACGGCAAGTTTTTCCGTAAAAAAAATTGCGTTCTACATGATAGAATTTGTTCCTGTTTTTTATAAATGTATGTAAATCAATAGAATTTAAATCTCATATATAGTTGTATATTATCGACCTAGACATAGATTTTTAATGAAAAAAGGATAGCAGCACATTTACTGAATTACTAAGTAGAATAGATTGTACATCCGCTCGTTGCTTCCATAAATAAAAGAAAATGTTTTCATGATGCGAAACAATCGTGTTAAATTACATAATAATTTTAGACAAACATGATATTACCACATATTATGGGCACATTTGTCATGTGATAATGTCATATGTAAGAACATCATGCCATTCTATTACATGTACCACGGGGTTAAATTGAAACTTTGAATAATATCATAATTGTACCCGAAAGTGTACCTTTTCACAGGCTATTCACCTCTTCACAACGCTGCAATTTGGTCAAGTGTTTATATAAATACATATATGTTTATAATCCTCGCCCTTTTAAACACTTATTTATTTATTTTAAATCGACTGCTTTTTATAAAAGAACTTGCCAATTTATTTATTGATATCATAACTTTCGTTTGCTCAAATTAAAATTTACATTTATGTAAAATCGAAGTATAGGAGAATAACACAAAAGAAATGGTAGTCTGACCACGTGAAGATGTTTACGCGTTAATATTTTCATAGACAGATAGATTGAATTTTTACCATATAAGGGTTTTAAATCGAGACCTCGAAAATAAACTTTGATTAAAACAATGAAATAACCGTATAGATAGAGTTAAACCCTTAGAATTTGTGTGACATTATATAGATAACTTTAATATGACGTATATCTACATAATAATCTGGGCTATACATATAGATAACTTTAGTATAGGTTGTTTTTCCGCTGACGATAGACGGTGTTTTCATACAGTGTTATTTTTTATCAACGTAGATTTTCTTTTGCTGTTTTTTATTGCTAAATAGTGTTAAATTATCACATAAATACAGATTTTAAAACAGCTGCACCAAATATCAAGGGACGCGGTACTTTTGTGTTTACGTTTAAAATAAGTTACTCTTATTTTGTAACTTTACGTATAATTAGAAATTAAATAGTATTAAAATTTTTCTTTAAAGATCTCAGAATTTATTTGTTGAAAGAATAATCAAAGACTTGGGTTTATTACCTTTTATATAGTTTTGATTAATTTTCATTTTGATTTTCTTGATTTGCTACCTCAGCCTCTTCTTCAACTTCGTGCGTTGCCACCCTATTTAGCCATCGAGACCAGCGGGTCATTTCCTTTAGTTTTACTTTTTCATAAATCGTACATAATAGAATGAAAGATTTTATGAACTGATTCTTTGTTAAAATGTTCTCTTTTATTTTTCAGGTATTATTGGAAGGCATACAACTATCAGGTTATAAAGAATTTTCTTGTAATGTGACAAGCTAGTGAAAGTGTTGCATTTTCATCGTTTAAGTATTGAAGAAAGTTTTCCCAGAATTTCTATTGGGAAGTTACGCAACTGTCACGTTATAAAGGGAAGGAATTCCTGTGACAAGCTAGTGATGTGAAAAATGTTTTTTCAAGATTTATAATTATTAAGTTCAGAATTATAAGTTCAGAAGACAAGTGATTTAGAAGTTTTTCCCAATTTTGAGAGAGCAAGTGCACTCAGTTTTCAGACGTAACGAGACTTTTCCCAAGGGAAAAGCATGTTTTGTTTTATATAAGGTAACGAGAACTTATGAGTTGTCAAGCCAGTCACTCAGAGGGATAGCATAAGAATTTTCAAGTTGATAGGGCCCAGTAAAAATTGAATTTTTTAAGTTTGAAATTTCTAATCTATGATTATCTCAATAGTACTCAACTGTACCATCTTAAAAGTTCTTATACTATCCCTCTAAGCTGTGGGCTTAACTACTTGTATGGTCTATTTGCTTTTTAGAAAGCAGAACATGTATTTCCATTGAGAAAAGAGACGCTCAACCCTAATTTTGAAAACTGCCTGTACTCTGGGCACTCTGAGAATTGAAAATAACTAAGTTTTTCATTAAACATACCAATCAAAGGAATATCATGAGAAATTTGAAGTTTACCATATAGACCAATTCCGAAATAATTATCGTATAAGACATTCAAAATTGAACAGCTCAAAATTGTTCTAGACTGTTCCGTCGGAAACGGCTTGACACAAGGGCATCGTGGCGACGCCATCAGCGCGCGCGCTCGTCCAGTCCGTCTCCAGCTCGCAAGCTAACCACTCGCAAGCCGAAGCCGGCAACTTTGAATAGCGCCACGCCATTCACTAAGTACTCGTCCTCACGTTCGTCATCGTCGTCGTCATCGTCGTCGTCGTCGTCGTCGTCGTCGTCTAGTGCAGTGCAGTGTACTTCTCTCTCTCTCTCTAATTCTCTCTCCTCCTTTGTACACCCGCGATCTCCCACGATCTCTCTCTTTGTCTGTCGCTCTTTTTCTCTCGCGCGCTTTCCGTGTCTCTCGCGATCGCGACCTCCGTGTCCTCGCGTACGCGCGCATCGTCCACGTCAGGAGTGCCGGTGCGAAGAACGTCTAGACGTATAACCTGGACTTCTCGTACTCGATCTCGTTCGAGGTCACACACATACACGTCTACACTCTTGTTCTCTCTCCGTAGCGTGTACACATCGAGAGGGGTTTTATGCCGAAAGGCTTTCCCCTCTCTCTGAGCGAATAAACGTCTGTGTTTTTTCCGCTCAACCGCAGTGTTTTCTTCAAGTACCCGATTCCCGCCTTTTCCCGCCAACCAGCAAACGCCTCGTAGAACAGGCCTTTGCCCGACGATTCATGGTGCCTCCTGTGAGATGTGGACAACGAAGTGCAGCCTCTTGCGTCATCATCGCCATCATCGCAACCTCGCCATCCAGGGTCGCCTCCGCCTAACTGCCATCACCTGGAGGACTTCGCCACGAGCCAGAGCTACGTCCCAGTTTGTTGCGGTCTTTCTCTTTCTCTCTCTCTCTCTCTCTCTCTCTCTCTCTCTCTCTCTCTCTCTCTCTCTCTCTGTGTTTCTCTCTCTTTCTCATTCGCACGGCATAAGCTCGCGCGCGTGTCGACGCTACACACGTGCAGCGTGTATCAGCGGCGCAGCGATTCTCGGAATCGACGCGCTTACTCGAGCCTGCTTGTTTACGTCTCGGTGACGTTTGATTTCTCGCGCGAACTTGCCGACTCGAACACGTTTGTTGTGTACGTAATTCGAGGAAGCTTCGCTCTGCGCACGCTTTTTCCTAAATACTTCAAGTGTACCGTGTGGAATTGCCGGCACGAGCATCTCTCTTCATAGACCTCTCGTGCATACGCCTTTCAAGGCAGTCGTTCTCGCGCGCGCCTCTCTCGCGCATGCTGCGCTAAAATATTGGCGCATATCTCGTTCTCTCACGTTTTCCTTTCAGAATTAATTCTGCATGTGTCTTCACGTAGACGCTTGGTTGCGTGCGCCCTGTGGGATACGTCTCATGCACGTGCGGTCACTCGCAGCCACCTCGGTGCGCTCGTCTTCTTCGAAGACGTTCTCATCGGACGTGTCTCCTTGTGAACGTTTCTGCGGACGTCTCTCAAGGACGCTGCGCTCTTGAACGCATTAGTCCGCGTACGTGAGGAGCAAGGAGCGCAGGAGGACGGCAGTGCTCGATTGCGTAGGGCAACTGAGTTGAGGGCCGACTTCTGCTCTATTGTCCAGGGTGATTGGTCTGGAGGCCAGGGCATCGTAGACGCTCCTTGTACGCCTTGCGCGTAAACAAGCCGCTTCGGCGAGTTTGCGCGTTCGAATCGAGCATGCGCGCCACGCGCCTTTAGTAAGTTGCGGAACTCGGCTGTAGCGAGTCGCGCGCATCGAGTCTTTTCTTTGCAGCCACTGCGGCTGGTCGAGTAGCGTCAAGTCCGCGTCTCTCGCATACGCCCGAGTTCACAGACATAGTCGACCCAGTCCTGGTTTTTAACAGGAAGGGCGACTATTTGAAGTCAAAGCTATTAGCGTTGGCTAAAGCTGTTCGCGACAGCACGTTCGAATTGAACGAACTGCTGGTGCGGCTGGATGAGGCGAATGTCCTCATTACGGAACTTCGTCATCTCTACTTCTCATTGGAGCAGACGACAGATAAGACCTTGATGCTTCTCTGCAATATCGACGCGGTCTACTACGACGCTGCGTCCAGGGTCAGTAGGAGACAGAGGGCGGCGAGGCTCCGACAGCGGTCGGGCAACGCGTCGAGGTTCAGCCTCGGCAGGCCTGTAAGGAACTCCACCTTTTCAGAGACGTTTCAGCCCGTGCATCTACCTCCAGCTAGTATCCCCAAGTTCGACAGACAGATTCAGGGATGGTTAGCGTTCCGGACGGACTTCGAAAACATCGTCAGGAACGTGGAGGGTGAGAGTATCAAATTCAGATACCTCAAGCAAGCGTTGGTAGGGCCAGCAACCGATAAGATCGCGCATCTTGTAGCAGACGAGGGATGCTACAAGACTGCATCGGAGTTACTGGTCGCATCGTATGAGCGAAAGCGCGTTCTGATTGCAAAACACGTCGACGCGATCTTCTGCTACCCCGAGATTCGAGAAACGACTTCTGCTTCGTTGTCTCCGATGGTGAACACAGTTCGTCAGCATCTTGCCAGGTTGACCGTTCTCAACCAAATAATTCCGGATTACATCGTCAGCCTTCTAGCTATAGTAGATTTTAAATGAGGTGAAGACAGAAATATGTAAAATGCAGCTTTTGCAACTTGTGGATGATTACTTATTTCAATTATATTCTTTACACTCATTTAATATCTATCATAGCTAGAGGGCTGAAATTTTATACATAAGTTTGTTTTAACATATTAAAACAATACCTGTGATTAAGTTTATCTAAAAACTTATAATTTTGATTTTGATATTGTTACCTAACTGAAAATCTAAACACTAAAGGCATGAAGTCAACAGTGTAAGTATTTATGAAATAGTCAAAATTATATAAGTTCTTATAAAGATAAGTGTATGTATTATTTTGAATCTCTTATAAGTAAATAATCTAAGTAAATAAACTTGTATCATGGCGCTGCCGCGCCCCTTAATAAATACTACAATCCCACATCATACATCTTATGTGTCAATAGTATACATAACGTTTAAATGCATTCAAGAAAGCAGTTATCAATTAATTAATTATCAATAATTTTATATACGTACAGACTTCTTTTAATGTATATTTCTGATAAAAGTAATTATGGAACTTAGCATAAAATTTAATGTCAATAAAAGAAAAAAATGCCCTATTCTATTTACCTCTAGGGTTGTGTGGAAAAGATAGATATTTCTTTTTTAATAATAATGATTCAAAAAATATCTATTTGCTCTACAGATGGTGTCTAAAAAATAATTATTATTACAATAATACATAAGATTATGTACATTAATTTTTTAAATTTATAAAATATTTAATTGATGTTAACTATTCTTTATAATTTAGGTATTATATACCTTTTAAAATTAGCGAAATCATCCCCCTCTTCCAAAAAAAAACCTTTTCGAGGTAAAAGGCTGGCAAGTATAAGGTCATTTCTTCGTGTAAAAATTAAAGATCAATTTTTTAACACTTGATAACCTTACTGTACCAAAAACCAAAATTTCATTTTAAGTGCTTTATTATTTACGGTTATTTCATTATGTAAATTAAAATCAAACTTTCGATAACAACGTTGAGAATATTCTAGCAGGTTTATTGTATACGGTTATTAATTTTTTCCATCCTACATGTCGATAAGAAATGTATTTATAAGTATAAATGAATTTATAAGAAATGTATTTATAAGATAAATGAATCTAATCATCTCTTCGAGCAACTTGGTATTTATTACATCTTACACTAATTATGACATCGAGCCGAAGGCGAGGGTGGCAAAACGAAATATGGGCTGTTCGAATTTACTTCCGTGGTGCGTAATAATGTCGCTTCTATCGCCCGGGGGCGAAAGTAGTACTTTCGGCACAGTGTGGAGAAAAAGGTGTTTATAATCAGTTCAAAAATAATTATGTTAGGAAGTATGTCTTTTTTTACCTCGTAAATGAGTTAATCACAAACACTGAAAGGACATGATACTTATATATTTAGCTGAATAATCCAAAACTCTCAACTATCTATGAAAATATGAACGCGTAAACATGTTCGGTTCAAGAGTCTGTTGGACAGACTACCCTTTCTTTAGTGTTACTTCTCTATACCATCGATTTTACATAAATTGCCATTTTAGTTTTAGAAAAAGTAAGTTATGATATCAATAAATAAATTGGCAAGTTTTTATAAAAAGCAATCGATTATAAATAAATAAATAACTGTTTAAGTGGGGGAAAAATATAAAAATAGTCGGACACAATTGAAACTTTGAATAATTGCGACTGACGCCTCGTTCTGCGCATCCCACCGAACGTTTGGTAACCGATTACGCTGACGCTGTATTTACCGTAGGTGGTTAGGTCACCAGTCTTTCGGTAAATGAAGCTTCGCGTGACTGATCACAAACATGCGCAGAACGTGGCGCAAATTCGGTACTATTCAAAGTTTCAATTGTACCCGATTGTATACGTGATAGAATCGCATGGTGTTCTTACATAATATTATTACATGACAAATGTGCACATAATATGTGGTAATATCATCTTGGGCAGGTAATATCATCTTGGGTATGTGGTAATATCTTCTTCTGGTAACTGCTCTTGTAAAGTGTCGAAATGTTCTTTACTGTCATCCGCGGGCACAAATGCTAACGCTGTGATCATGTGACAGCCAATTTTTATGCTTCTATCATTTGGGTCATTATACCGTGCTTGTAAATGCTCCGATTGAACATGCCTGTATACATTTTGACATAGGTGGAAGAAACATCCACGGATTCTACCTTCACCTATGGATTGTTTTACAGTATTTATAATGCTTACTTCAAAATCGCTCATAACCACAGATGGAAAATTCATTTCCAGCCGGTATTCACGTGCTTTGGCCAAAACAATATCAAAAACCTTCTGATACGATGCTTGTTGTTTGTCTTCCAGTAATGCGTAAACGAACGGTAAAGCCAACGTCTTGTTCCTCTGACTAACGGATCCCAAAATTGCGAATAACTGAAAAAATATTGTCGGTGCACATTTAAATGTGCCATCCACGAACCACGTACTCGAACGGAAAAGCTTCTTTAAATTTTCTTTCATTCCAAAGATAATTATCCGCCCATTTACGTCGTCATCATTAATGGAGTCATATAAGAAAAAATTATCACCAGCTACGGTTCTCTTATAAATATCAGGTATGTCAATAAGATCTTCGAGATTTTGAGGATTAGACGGCATATTCTTCAGACGTTCACGAGTAATAGCTTTTCGAAGATTTAAACGATCCGGTAATTGCGACAAAATGCCTACAAAAATGTATTACATTTACTACGGAATCTTACATATTCTGCATCCTATCCGTATACGCTTACTCTTCAATATCTCATACCTGAAGAAACTTCATTCAGTTCTGTTCTCAGAATCTGAGCAGGAGGGGCTTCAGGATGATCAGCAGCTGCTCTTTTTAGGTTCTTCATAACTTTCAGTGCATTGGCTCGCTCTACATTCGGAGCATGCACATGCTCCGATTTATCAGGACCTTTATGAACAATTATGTGCGTGTCATCTCCAGATGTTATCGCTCGTGCACAACATTCAGTTCCTCTTTCACAAGCCCAGTAAGTCCGTCCTTTCGTTTCTCGGCGATAATAATATAATGTGAAGAAAATTTCGTGCACGAGAAGGTATAAGTTCAATTACCATTTTATAATTTTGTATAATTTCTATTTTTTACTATAATTTTGTATCAAACGCTTGTGATATCTCTTTATCAATTAGAGGTTCGGAAATGTCTGTCGTTATTGAACTTGAAGTTGCCTACGAAAAGATTCATTCGAAAATTTTATTTTAGAATTCTACTTTTATTAGAAATAAATATTTTAGAATTTGACTCTTATTAGAAAATATTTTTTTAGAAATCTACTTTTGTTAGAAAAAAATATTATAGATATTCACTTTTTAGAAAATAAATTTTAGAAAATATGTACCCCAATCTTACATAACATTATTACATGACAAATGTGCCCATAATATGTGGTAATATCATGTGTATGTCAAAAATTATCGTGTAATAAACAGGATTGTTTCGCATCATAAAAAATTTTTCTGTTATTTATGGAAGCAACGAGCGGAAGATGGATATCATCTTCAAATTATGCATGGTTAACCAAAGTAAGTTGTTGTTGACGAAGCACCGTTGAAAATCTCATAAGCGATTTTTCATTCAGTATGTATTTACTGCTATTCTTAATCAATTTTTAAATAATGTATTTTTAGACGTGTATGTCACACAATCTAAATATGACTTTATCCCTCGGTAGTTGTTTAATGTGCTTGTTGGCTTTATCGATCTCTCCGAGGCAATCGTGTAGAAAAGGGTTAGAATAAAAAGGCCCTTTTCTTATATCGTCAACGTTTCGGCGAACATTGTCGCCCTCATCAGGACACTGTCGAAAGTTTTTATTGTAAATATAAATATAAAGTTACAGAACAATTTTTTAAAAACAATATTTTTAGAGAACTTACATATCGGAGCTGTCGTGATTTTTGTACATCTCAATGATGTTTTTCCCCCGGCTATTTAATAGCGGGGGACGAGAGACGCCGAGCGACACAGTTATTATTTGTATTGCTCTGTCGGCTAATTTCTCAGAAGTGAGGAAGTAGCCAACAGCCGTCGCTTATATATAATGCGCGCGATTCCTGATCTTTAGCGCGGTTTTGTTTACAAGTGACGTCACACATCACCTCATCTGTTCGATGTACATAAACAGAATATAGATATTCACATTTAACTTTTCAGCTGGTAAACCAAGTGTGTGTATACATTATTTAGTTTTTGGGTATCCTCCTTTTTATTTATACCGTTTTTCTGTAAATGTATGTACATCATTTCCGAGATCAATCTTTTATTTAGATTACTCTCCCTGTCTTTAATACGGTAATCTTCGAAATTGAAAACATGGTTGTACTTTTCTTTGTGCTCGGAAATGACATTGTCTTTGGATTTCCTATGCTCCTCCACACGTGTACATACATTTCTTTTTGTTTGGCCGACGTATGTGGCAGTGCAGTCATTACATTTAATTTCGTAAACAACATTATTTTCCAAGTGCTTTTCTTTTTTATCTTTACCCTTTACAATAATATTGCACATCTGACTATGTATCTTTGGAACAGTTGTTATGTTGTTACATCTCAAAGAATGCTGCACACGCTCATAGAAACCGCCGATGTATGGTATGCCAACGCAATTACGATATGTATTATCCCTTGACCGTTGTTGTGGTTGTCTCGTTGTTTTGACTTGCGACAGTCGTTTTTTAACATATTTATTAATGAACTCAACAGGGTAATAAATAAATGTGAATACATATATTCTGTTTATGTACATCGAACAGATGAGGTGATGTGTGACGTCACTTGTAAACAAAACCGCGCTAAAGATCAGGAATCGCGCGCATTATATATAAGCGACGGCTGTTGGCTACTTCCTCACTTCTGAGAAATTAGCCGACAGAGCAATACAAATAATAACTGTGTCGCTCGGCGTCTCTCGTTCCCCGCTATTAAATAGCCGGGGAAAAACATCATTGAGATGTACAAAAATCACGACAGCTCCGATATGTAAGTTCTCTAAAAATATTGTTTTTAAAAAATTGTTCTGTAACTTTATATTTATATTTACAATAAAAACTTTCGACAGTGTCCTGATGAGGGCGACAATGTTCGCCGAAATGTTGACGATATAAGAAAAGGGCCTTTTTATTCTAACCCTTTTCTACACGATTGCCTCGGAGAGATCGATAAAGCCAACAAGCACATCAATTTTTAAATAATTCAAATTTAATCTTGTAATCATTCTAAGCTAAATTTTCATTTATTTGTATGTATGTTTCACGAAAGTCTGTTATTATTAACAAAATATTACATGAAGTTGATTAAAAATAATTGTACTTACTATTATAAAAAAATGTTATTATAAAATAAATTTCTGCGACTGAAGTCGGGAAATAAATCAAGCTTAAAAATATTAAATTAAAATTTATATAGATTACAAATTTTTATTTTAAATCTGTTTTTACTTAGAATTCATCGATTATTTATGATAGGACGGGACGGCAAGTTTTACCATAAAAAATAATAGTAACACATTTACTGAATTAATAACTAGAGTACATTTTACTTCCGATCGTTGCTTCCATAAATAAAGAAGTTTCATGATGCGAAACAATCCTGTTTATTACACGATAATTTTGGACATACACATGATATTACCACATATTATGTGCACATTTGTCATGTGATAATGTTATGTAAGAACACCATCCTATTCTATCAGGCGTATACAATCGGGTACAATTGAAACTTTGAATAGTACCGAATTTGCGCCATGTTCTGCGCATGTTTGTGATCAGTCACGCGAAGCTTCATTTACCGAAAAAATGGTGGTCTAACCTCTTACGGTAAATACAGCGGCAGCGTAATCGGTCACCAAACGTTCGCTAGGATGCGCAGAACGGGGCGTGAGTCGCAATTATTCAAAGTTTCAATTGTATCCGACTGTACCTTTTCATAGGCTATCTACCTTTTTACATGCTACAATTTGTTCTTGTGTTTATATGAAAACATTAATTTTTATATTTTTCCCCCACTTAAACAGTCATTTATTTATTTATAATCGATTGCTTTTTATAAAAACTTGCCAATTTGTTCATTGATGTCATAACTTTCTTTTGCTAAAAATAAAATGGGAATTTATATAAAATCGAAGGTATAGAGAAGTAGCACTAAAGAAAGGGTAGTCTGTCCAATAGACTCTTGAACCGAATATGTTTACGCGTTCATGTTTTCATAGATAGTTGAGAGTTTTGGATTATTCAGCTAAATGTATAAGCATCATGTCCTTTGAGTGTTTGTGATTCACTCATTTACGAGGTAAAAAAAGACATACTTCCTAACATAATTATTTTTGAACTGATTATAAACACCTTTTTCTCCACACTGTGCCGAAAGTACTACTTTCGCTCCCGGGCGATAGAAGCGACATTATTACGCACCACGGGAGTGAATTCGGACAGCCCATATCTCGTTTTGCCACCCTCGCCTTCGGTCCGATGTCATAATTAGTGTAAGATATAATAAATACCAAGTTGCTCGAAGAGATGATTAGATTCATTTATCTTATAAATGCATTTCTTATAAATTCATTTATATTTATAAATACATTTCTTATTGACATGTAGGAAGGAAAAAATTAATATCCGTATACAATAAACCCGCTAGAATATTCTCTACGTCGTTATCGAAAGTTTGATTTTAATTTACATAATGAAATAACCGTAAATAATAAAGCACTTAAAATGAAATTTTGGTTTTTGGTACATTAAGGTTATCAAGTGTTAAAAATTGATCTATAATTTTTTATGTAATTCTACAGAAATGGCTTATTTCAGCAGAATTTGAATGATAAAAATCGAATGGTAACTACTTGAGATTATAAGACTAGTTTGATAATCTTCACTTACAGGACTGTGAATTGATAACAGTGAAAATGCTCCGATTTTAATGATTCAAGTTTTGTAACCATAAGTAATCATTACGCATGAACTGACGTAAGCCAAAAATTGCCTTTGTTTAAAAATTGTTTATTTGAAAATTGAGAGTAGAATTTTTTCTAATGCTGTCTTATATGAGTACCCGTACAGAGAGGATGTTATACCCCACCCAATGACTCTCTCGCAACGTGGAAAAGATCGGGTAAAGACCCCGTTAGCACAGCAGCCCGGCCGGCGCAGCCAGGGAATCCCACAACGCGGCAGGTCCCCGCACCGCCGCTAGGCGGCCGGCACCTTATTTTCGCGTGTCCACCACAGAAGTAGCGCAACGAATCAGATATAAGGCCGAGCCATTCCGAGGCTTGAGCATTGTTCTGACTGGTCAAGTCTTTCAGATAAGCCCGTCCACAACTGCTGGCGACTCTCTGATAGAAAAATTGACTAATTAAAGTCATCCTTGCTGAGAAAATAATTATTTCTTAATTGTTTCTTCTGCGCCACCCTTCCCAAAAAACAACAGCCCCTCTAGGGGCTACCGGCACTTCTCAGCGCCAACCTTTTGAGGCTCTTTCCGCGGCCGATGACCCGGAAGAAGCAGGAGATCCGGAGACTCAGGGCGAAGGTCGAGTATCTTCACTGCGTCAACGCGGATTTGCTGCGGAGGCTGGATAGCGTACGCCCGAGTTCCACATCCGTGGCAACGCAGACGGACGCTCCGCTCTCTCGAAGCTGCGAGACGCAGACGGACGCTCCGCTCTCTCAATGCTGTGAGACGCAGACGGACGCTCCGTTCTTCCTGCAGCTACTTCGATCGCCGCCACCACCTCCTCCGCCGACTACGATCTTTGCATCGCCAGCGCCGGTGGTCGAAATCTATCGGTTCCTCCCTCCGGACGCTCCGAGTCGTGCAGAAGATTCAGGCGAAACAAGCGAAGCAACCGGCGCCCAGAAAGACCAACCTCGCCTCTCCAACGAAAAGGAACCCAACGGCCCCCAGGAAACCCGGACGGGGTTAAGAAGATCAAAGTCGAGGGTCAAAGTCGACGCAACCGCCGCCGCTGCCCTCGCCAACTCTAACGCCTCCACTGATAGTGGAGACCTCTCTCTTCGCCGGAGAATGAGGAGGCATTAGACCTCACGGTCTGAGCCGGCTTTTCAGGTTGTTCATGCGGCGACAGCCCTTGTGCACACAAGGCATTTTTTAGCGACCAATCCCCCGGGATCGGCCCATAAGAAATTCCAAACACAAGTTCTTCGCTACAAGAGCTGAACGAGTCACCCGACTCGGCCGGAGTCCATGGAGCGAACACCCATGGAGATTGAGCGAGATCCATCTCTCCAAGTCACACGCCCAGAACTAAGCCTTTTACGACACCAGTGACAGACTCTTGGCTAGAGCGTTCTAATGCGGGTCGCGCTCGAGGTCATACTCTATATGACGGAGTGGTTTCGAATATACGAAATCACTGCATTTTAAACGTTCTTAAGGGCAAGGCACCATTTATTATATGTAAACTTATCGACAGGAGGTTTATGATAACTTAAATTATTTACACCTACCGCGAAGGGTTTTTTTTTTAATTTAAAACAAAAGTTGCAAATCTGCAACACGTCGCAAAGCCTTTTTTTACCGACTTTGTATGTCCCCGAAATCGTATGTTCACAGAAACATTCATTCATAAAAACCACGACGGTACGTGTCGCATTTTTGCAGCGCGTTATTTATATTGCAAGGGGGCGACACGCAACATTGCGGATACTTGTAGCCGCATCTATGCTCCTCTATGTAGGAGTAACTTTTATTTTGTGCCCGTCAACCCGGAATTTATCTACGTGATTGCATGTAACCGATACAATAGTCAATCACTTACCAAGGTCGGATTCGTCCGCCGACTTTTCTTCGTTAGCGGAGGGTGTGCCCCCTGCTGTTGCCGGCTGCCGTGTGCAATGATCTTCTTCTGATACTGCTAGTGTTGCAGCGCCGATCACTTGCGAGCAGGCCATGTCTAGCTGCGGTGACTTCGTGTCGGGCGAAGAGTCAGGACACGTTGAGGAAAAACGATAGTCCTCGTCGGGCGTTAGTATGTTTTCAGCGTCGATGTCCTCACCTACGCAAATTTTTGCTCTTTGTTCCTCCGGGCTACCGTTGAACGCCTTGCAAACGCATATGAAGAGGTCTGCCAATTCGCTTCTAGATAAGTTTGGGAAAAATTCCGGATCGCTTTCGATCATGTCGTATAGCCAGCGTATTTCACGCGCACGAGAATTTCCGAGAAGAAGCTCGGCATACGCCATAAAAATGAATTCCGCTCGATCCATATCTTCGCCTGTTTGAATTTCAAACCCCTCACTCGAGTTTAAGGGGTTATGCCTGAGTTAAAATCTTAAAAAAATCGATTTTCTTTTATTGACGTTTTTCATAGGAAATTATCTGTAGAATACGATGATGAAGTTCGTTTTGCCAAAAAAAAAATTTGTTGGAATGCTGCAGACTAAAAACTGAAGGCATACGAATAGCTTAATTTCCGCGTTTTTATTTGTCAATGCTATGTAACTGAACATGATTATATTTAGCGCTTTTATCGCTTCTCATATATGATATATTTATGATATTTGTATGCAAAATACAATAAAAATATCTATTATGGATAAAAATTCGTTAAAAGATATTAATAAAATGAGCAAAATTATGCAATATTAGAAATTTGCAAAGTTGCTCATTCTCATATTTGCGCTTTTTTGTTTATTTAAACTGAGAATTTATAAAAAAAAGCATGTATTATATATTATCCTTTGTAAACAACCAATTAGACACAAATATTCGCTAAGAAATAAAGTTATGAAAGTAACGAATTTTAAATTTGGCGCTTATCGACTGGGCCGCGCGATATTCTTTCGGAAAGGTTATTCGTCTAGATACCTGTTTTACCATACAGTTCAGGATTCACGAGCAATAACACTTGCTTTGAATTTCGATGTCTTATACTTTTATTCTGCATTGCTCAATATTATTAAATAATTAATTTTATAATATTGATAGCATTTGTGGTTAAGAAGTATAATGCACAAGTATAAAATTTTTGATCAAGATGAGTACAGACTCAAGAAATAGAGTTCCAGGATCATCAGAAAGAAAAAGAAGATTTGTAAGAAGAAAGAGGAGATCAAAGATTTTTAATCTGAAACAACAAAAGTTCCAACATCAGCATCGACATCAACATCCTTACAACAACCAGAATGAGCAACAGCAATCACTTCAGCACCTACGCCTGATACAGTTCCTTCGTCATCCAGGGCACGGAGTCCAAGATCTGCTGTGCAAGCTTTATCAGGTACTTCAGCATCATTTATACAGCCAGAAATGCCTGTGTCTAGGTCTAGACAAAAATTAAAATCTAATTAATTAGAACCTAGTGTTATTCAAAACAGGATATTTGATGTTTGTGGTGGATGTGTTAAATTTGATGAAGTTGATGTACGAGGTCTTAGTAGCAAGTTATCCATCACCTGTACTTCGTGTAATGCAGTTGCTTTCATTGACTTTAGCAGAAAAATTGGAAAACAGAGTAACGCATATGAATTGAACAGACTTGCAGTTCTAGCCATGAGAATTCTTGGTCATGGACACACTGGTTTGAGCACTTTATGTGGAGTAATGGATTTTCCTACTCCAATTTTTCAGAGTAATTTTGACAAAATTAATCAGGACTTGAAAGAAGCAAGCTAAAGTATAGCAAAGGAGTCGATGCAAGCAGCTATGCAGAAAGATTGCAGAGGGGAAAATCAAGAGGATGATCGGCAAACTGTATCAGGGGATGGTAGTTGGAGGAAACGAGGACATTCTTCCCTTCAAGGCGTTTCAACATTGATACGCCATGCCAACGGAAAGGTGATTGATGTTGCTCCAAAGCAATCATTTTGTCTAGCTTGAAAGAAACACCCAGAAGAGGATACAACTCAGTACAAGGAATGGTATGAAGCTCACCAAGAAAAACCGTGCTAATCACGAAGGAAACTCTGGCAAGATGGAAGTGGATAGCATAGTAGAAATGTTCCAGAGATCCGAGTCCATCCATAGTGTAAAGTACAGATATTATGTTGGAGATGGAGATTCCATAGTCTTCAAAGCACTTTCTGACACCAAACCTTATGAAGATTTTACCATCACAAAAAAAGACTGCGTAGGACATGTTCAGAAGAGGATGGGCTCGAGACTCAGAAATATGAAGAAAAGCTTAGCCGGAAAAAACTATCTGATGGCTTGGGCATTGGTGGAAGAAACCGTCTAACTGCTCAAAGGATTGATCAGTTGACGAAGTACAATGGCAATGCTATCCGAGGCCATAGTAATTATGTTGATGAATTGTCAAATGCTATTTGGGCAACATTTCATCACAAGAAATCAACAGATGAAAATCCTACTCACCACCTTTGTCCACAGGGATCAAGATCTTCGTGCAAGTGTCAGAAAGCCAAGGCAAACAACAACTTGAAGAACTTCCACAATCGAGATATCATTCCTGCTGCCATCATGAATGCAATTGAACCAATTTATCAGGAGTCGACGAAGCGAGACTTGCTTCAGAGATACATTCGAGGTTTCACGCAAAACAGTAATGAAAGTTTTAACCAATCTGTTTAGAAGCTCATCCCCAATCATAGTTTCAGTGGTCTGACATTCCTTGAAATTGGTGTCTACATTGCAGTCACTTGTTTCAATGAAGGCAGGATGATGACTCTTACAAATCTGGAGCTTTTTAAACATTACACAAAAATACTCACAATACACACATCCTCACAATTAAACATTAAAATATAATTCATAACACAAACACTGAAAACATTTTTACAATTTTTTTTTCTTTTTTTTAATTTTTTGTTTAATTTTTTTTTAATTTTAAAATCAAACAATTTTCAATTTGAAACAAAAAAACACATACACAGCATCAGCTTTGTAAGCAGTCTGTAGCTAGAATGGATATAGGTCAAAGAGAGAGAGACAGAGAGAGACAGAGAGAGACAGAGAGAGAGAGACAGAGAGAGAGAGAGACAGCGAAAGAGACAGAGAGAGAGAGAGAGAGAGACAAAGAAAGAGACAGAGAGAGAGAGAAAGAGACAGAGAGAGAGAGATAGAGAGAGAGACAGAGAGAGAGACAGAGAAAGAGACACAGAGAGAGAGAGAGAGACAGAGAGAGAGACAGAGAGAGAGAGAGAGACAGAGAGAGAGAGAGCAAGCTAAACAGCTGATTAGTGTTATCTGCTTCCTTTCCATCAGCTAATCTTGACTATTTTTTCTAACCTTCAACTTGACACTTAATGGTAGTGCTACTCTTCTGTTCATCACATGTATTATCTAAACTTATTTTTTAATGAAAAAAGCATTTTTATAACTTAATTATAAAAATGTTTCAAATTTAGAAAAATTACATTTTTTTTATGATTTTTCATTTTATTTTATTTCAGATGACTGGACACGAATAAAGCTTTTGGACCATCCTCAAAATTTACAAAGATGACCTGGATACACTTATCATTTATTTAAAAAAGGTCCAGGTGTGAAGAAAAATTGTAAGTAAATTTTTTATCATTAAATGTTCAAGAAAACTTTAAATGCCCTTTTCTCAAGTTTTGAATTTTTATGATCTTAGGTCAGTTGCCGCAGGATTTCTCAGGAACCACAAGACCATTCCAGCTGAAATTTTTTGGAGAGCTCCTGGAAAATCTTCTTCACTGCTTGAATGGAGCAGAATTTGCAAAGATAAGTTTAAAGTGAATGTTATGTATGTAAACATACGTAACATTCACTATAATTAATTATATTATAACTTATGCGTTAATAAATATTTAAAATTTTTATTTTTCAGTAATCCCTTCCGTTCAAGCTGAGGAGAATTACATTTGGAAGATTTTCCATCCAGTTTGGTCTTTCTTTTGGAGAATTCTTACGGCAAAGGGAAAAAAATGATCAAATTTAATACTTTAAACATGGAATTGTTTGCAGAGTAAGTATAGATATATAATTGTTTAAAAATATGAAAATAATAATTTGTTTTTTTCAGGTTTAACTCAGGCATAACCTCTTAAGCGGCGTCTGATAACTTTAAAAATAATTATTATGAGCGTTTTATACAAATTATTATTTAATAAAATGTCAGACCCTATTATACATCTCATAGGCATTGTTCGAAACTCGACTTACGGTTTTCTTCACTTTGACAGCTTTGTTTCTCACATGGAACTACTCAAACGAAAGCTTACGACAAAACTAACACAATCACATCAGAGTCATATTTTCTGAAAGTGCTTCTATCAATAGATATTGTAAAGTGAAATTTCGGACTCTTCGATTTTCCTCAGGAGACAAAAATGAAAACTGAACAATTCATCCGGTTACGTCAGCTCTACATATTTCCGTAATAATATACAGACATCAATATAGATATATACTTGTACATACTGCGCAGATGCAGATGATATTTCACGGTGAAATATTGTTTATATTTACAATATTCAACATGGATGTTTTAATTAATAATTTAGCGTTAAATATGACATAAATATATAATGTTAAAACAGTGTCATTTTAAAACAGTCTGAAATAATCAAGTCAATTTTGTACATTTGATCAACATGATTAATAGTATATAATTAGATAAGTATTTAGTTTTATTTTCCATATATAGCAGTACAAAATAAATGAACTTTTTGTAAACTGATTCTTTATTGAAATGTTTGATTTATTTTTCAGATATTTTCTATTTCCATTGCGGCAGGTTACACACAACTGTCAGGTTATATAGGAAAGGAATTCCTGTGACAAACAAGTAAAGTAAAAAAAAGTATTTTTATTCGAGAAAAATTTATTATTAAGTTTAGAAAGACAACTGGTTTAGAGTGAGCGTAAGCTTTTTTATTTTGATTCTAAACACAAATTCTAAACGCGCAAATGCAGAATCTTGCGCGAGAGGATCGAGAGAAAAAAGAGGAGGAAGAGAGACGTGCTACTCAAGCTGTAACTTGTGTGCCAGTCGACATACAGTACGGCGTGTCCATGACGCGAAAATCATACAGCGATACATAGGGTCTGTATCGGAGGTCTCGCTGCTGCAGATGCTGGTCCTGCAAGAGTTCCCCGTGTCCGTGTTTATACCGCCGAAACGCTGTTCCGAGGAGGGCGACCAAATTCACGCGATGCCAGTCAGCAAGAGAGGTCGCCCAGCTCGCCTGCGGAGGACACTGCGGTTCTGCAGCTGCCCTGGATGTCAATAAAAATTGAAGGTCTCCGATATTTTTTACAATTTTATAGTCTATATTGTATTTACAGAAAAAAATTGTTGATAGTTTTCTGAAGAATTCGGCAATGCGAAATAGATAGAAAAATTACTGCTTCGAATACATCGGCGCAAAATCATGAATAAAAACGTGTATTTTTTTTTAATTTAAATAAATTATACATTTGTACACATATGAAAAGTTTGTATTTTTTAAAAGTTTCCTTGTTTCTCCTTTCCGCATCCCAAACCGAAAAATTGAGTAGGTTTTGCGGCACCGTGTAATAGGCTTCTTTTTTTAAAAATTAACTCATAGTATACTTTAAAATCTAGTATTTCAAAGAGTTGGCGTATATCCCAGCGTGAAGAAAAACTCTCTCTCATGAACGGATCATGAACGGATTATGTCTCATAACATTAGACGTACAAAACAGTTTCTAAAAATCAATCCTGATTTATTTTTCACTAGAGCAGATAAGGGCAATGCTACGGTAGTGGTGGATCGAAACGTGTATATAGACCAAGCCTCCTAGCTCAAAAACACGTCATTTTTGGTCACGACACCTCTGGTAAAAACGGGCACCGCTGTTCGAAAGATAAAAATGCGTAGATGACGCCTACATAAATTTCGAAAACGAAATATTTCCGGAAATTAACCAAACAACGGAAAAAAGGTACGAGTTTTCGGTTATTTCCTTATAAGTCGAAAAGTAAGAAAGTAATGTGAAATATAGAAGAGAGCACATTTGTAGCTCTTAAAATTATGAACAAAATGACGTATCAAACGTCTCGATCGAATCAATAGAAGCGGAGATAGACGGTGCGGAAAAGCTTGTATATCTATATATATAACTCTCCTCTCGCCGATATATATATAGATATACAAGCTTTTCCGCACCGTCTATCTCCGCTTCTATTGATTCGATCGAGGCGTTTGATACGTCATTTTGTTCATAATTTTAAGATCTACAAATGGGCTCTCTTCTATATTTCACATTACTTTCTTACTTTTCGACTTATAAGGAAATAACCGAAAACTCGTACCTTTTTTCCGTTGTTTGGTCAGTTTCCGGAAATATTTCGTTTTCGAAATTTATATAGGCGTCATCTACGCATTTTTATCTTTCAAATAGCGGTGCCCGTATTTACCAGAGGTGTCGTGACCACTGCACATGCTAGGAGGCTTGGGCTAATATCTCGAAGGTTAATAAAGCCCTAAGCGATGAGAGATTTTATAGACTTGTTAAAGTCAACCCCGCTGCAGGGATTAAAAAGAGGGTTAAAAAACTCATTGACCTTTGGAGTACACGGGGCGTTCTAGAGTGCGATGAGGCCTTTAGAGGTCTTTCTTCTAAGGGCATCGAGCACACATCGCTCCCGAAAGCGTATGGCCTGATAAAAATCCATAAACCGGACAATCCCGTAAGAATTATAGTTTCAGCAATTAATAGCCCGACTTATTTTCTTGATAAATGCATATCCGTCTTACTAACAAAACATTTTCCTTTACCAGCTTCACACATAAAAAATAGTATGCAACTGAAAAATAATCTCACCAATATGAATATTTCTGATCAACACTGTTTCGTATCCTTCGATGTTGTTTCATTGTTTTCGAGTTTGCCAAAGGAGGCGATTATACTGTCGATTGAAAAGAGATGGAAATGGCTCTCATGTTTGAATTGTATGTCGAAGAGTGAATTTATTGATGGTATAAAAATTCTTCTCGATTGTACGTATCTTGTCTTTGATGGCAAATTCTATAAACAAGTTTCAGGCGCTCCGATAGGATTTTGCTCGAGCCCTGTTTTACAAATATGGTTCTGGAGGATCTCGAGGAACATTGTCTGGGTATTGCAAAATCTAGCGTTCGACTTTTTTGCAGATACGTGGATGACTGTCTTTTGGTTTTGGACAGAGACAAAATTGATTTTGTGCTATCTATATTTAATAGCTACAACAATTCCCTTCAATTTACGCACGAAATTGAAGTAAACAATAGTATAAATTTTCTTGATATGTCTATTATTCATGATTTAAGTGGCCATGTTTTTACTAATTGGTTTCAAAAAAATACCGCGTCCTCTAGATACATAAACTATTTCTCTCACCACCCAAAAAACCAAAAGATAGCAATAATGTACAACTTATTTGATAGGGCGATATTATTGTCTGATCCGCGGTTTCACGGTGAAAATATCGAAAAATGCAAAAAAATTCTCATAGCTAACGACTATCCTCCAGATTTCATAGGTAAAAAACGCATTGCTCGCAATCTGTGCCTTTCTAAGCCCACATTGGAAGGTGCGGGTGCAGGTAGTGCGCATTCACATATTATTAAAAACAATAATTCTAATCCTAACTCTGGAAAAAGATATGCGGTGTTTCCCTACTACGAAGGGTTTAATAATAAATTAAAGTCTGTTTTACAAAGAAATGACATGAGTCTCACCAATAGTGTTACTGATAAGTTGAATAAATTTATAAAGCTTGGCAAAGATCCTACTGCTGTGAATGATACAAGAAACGTTGTTTATAAGATCGACTGCTCCGATTGCGATTCTACGTACATTGGGGAAACGTATCGGCCGTTGAAAGCTAGGCAATACGAACACAAGAGATGTATAGAGAAAAAGGATCTAAACTCTCCCCTCGCGGTGCATGCGTTGGAGACGGGACACAGTTTTGATTTTAACAATATTAAAATAATAGATAGAGAGGCGTCTATTTTTCGTAGACGTTTTTCAGAAATGCTCCATATCCAGTTTTTTGATGGCACGCTTAATAGGGCTGAGGATACGTGTCGCCTCAAAGCAAGTTATAAAAATGTTATATCTAATCTAAAAAATAGTCCAAATAAATTTTAACTTGTAAATAATGGGATTGCGGAGGCTCGGTGGCGAGCAGACTGTATCAGGAGCCTAGCATGCAGGTAGAGGTGTCATGCCGTTTCGCGCTCTCTTCAACTCAGCCAACACATGCTCGATAGTGATTGGCTGGCGAGCCGGAGCGGAACAGCCCAGTGGGAGGTCGGGGAGACCGGGTTGCCTTGGCAACGCGCCGGCCATACTGTATACTATATAGTCATACAGTCATGGTAGGAGCGTTTCTTGCGATGCGGCTTGGGCTCCCCGCTCTGTCACTTGAGTAGTAGACGTGCCACCTCTGTTCTGTTATACGTTCTTGATACACGGATGAAGCTCGAAATATCCGTCGCCAACGTATGTTGCATTATAGTTTGTTATATATATATTTGTTGTATTCATAGTATGTGTTCTGCGTTTGATGTATGTATTGCGGGCTTTATATAGTCCGATTTTCAGTCGAGACACTAGTTGCTGTCCAGCCTCGACCGGTGGCATATTGCCATCTAATGGCACCGGTAAAAAACCGTACTGTTTTTCTTTAATTCTCGAGTCAAAATCCTATAAGTTAATTTTTTATTAAAAAAAGTTTTGTAAATTTCAATTTTATAATTAATTTTGTACGTTTTAATTATAGCGCCATATGCGATATTCTTTGTCTTTTTACTATGTGAAAGATGGAGGTTTTTACATATTAGGTAAAAATTCTTTCAATAATTTGTAATTAAATTTATACTTTGTAATGAATTTTCAAATATTTTTATAACCTTGTATATAGCCACTGAAGAGGGGATACATATATCCTGAAACGTTTGGCAAATTTTGTATAAATAAAAACGATTTGGCTCGAAGAGACGCATAGTAAATTATTTACAATATTCCAACATCGAGCGATAGATTCACATTTAAACAAAACTCTCTCTCTCTCTCTCTCTCTCTCTCTCTCTCTCTCTCTCAGTTTCAGCAGATATTTTTCAGCTCAAGATCATCCCAGCAGAAGCACATGTGCATAAACACGTGACAGACACGGCGTTTAGAGAGAGGAGTTCTCTGCCTGCTATACAGAATAGTGCGAGGTCCCTTATACACTGCCACTTATCATGATTAGCAGATAATATTCCATAGTTAAAAGGTAATACTCCTTCTTTTAAAATGAACTTATCTTAGCATGAAGTCGAAATGTACTAATGTATGCCGTAAATAAATAGATAATAGACTCGATGTCTAGCGGTCGTGTATAAAAAGAATTACTATACATATACAGATAGTATATGTCGAATTTTAAAAAAATGCAGTTTTCTTTCGTCTAGAAATCGGAAAATTTTTTTAAGCTAGAACATTCGTACCGATTGGACTTTCTTCTGTAAGTCAAAAGAACATAAAAGATTCGTAGGAACATGGGAAAAGTTACTGGTGTAACGTCCTGTGACGTTATTTATTTTTAATCTATGAGTTACAAATTTTAAACTAGTTTTCAAAATTCAAAACATCAAGAGAATTATGATGTTCATTTCGAAACGTTATATTTTGAATGCGTGCTGTAATTTTGTAACACAAGTCAGCAGTGTTACTTATTCGGCAATCGCTATACTTGTAAAACTGATTAATAAGCGTTATACTTTAAGAATCGGTCAACGTATTTGGGCTTTAAAAGAGTCGAATTGGCCTCATTTTAATTAGTCTCGTGTTTAAGTCCAAACTCCGTACCTCGCGGTTCGTCAATTTGCGGAGATTTCTATTGTACTTCCAAGTACTCAATTGTGAATTTAAGAAGCAAATATATTTTCAATCATACTCGAAAAGAAAACTGTGAGTGCATCATTTCAACGACCTATCACCTATTATCCAAATAAGACGAGCAAGCAGAGAGAAAAAGACGAGGATAGCAGATACAACAAAATAAGACAAGTGAAGCAGAAAAAGGTAAGTCAAATAAATACACTAAAAGTACATATCGGAGCGGGTAACGAGTCTAAACCCAGCCGCTAGTAACAATTCAATACGCGCTCTCAACAAATAATTAAAAATCCTGCATGCTCTCAACTACATGTCCTACCTATGAGGTGAGAGTGTAGGTGGGACATAACAATTGGTTCCGATACAAATCGAACAAGTGATTGATTTAATAAAAGCATGGCAAAAATAATAGAGCATATATCGAAATAATAGTAAAGTTGAAATAATTAAGATAAATAGATAACCATTTGATTAATTGAGTTCAGTTTTCTTTTTCCTAAGGTCTGCTTAGTAGCGACTTTTCCTTTGACCTGCTTAGTAGCGGTCACTCTAATTATTCCTTGGGTCTGCTGAGTAGCGACCTATCCTTTGATCTGCACAATAGCGGTCACTGTTCCCAATTTTGTTCCGATTAATCAAATGAGTTTTGAAAACTGTCAAAGTAAAGTGATTAAAAAGAAAAGAAGTGGAAAAAAATTATTTTTGCAAAAATTATTGAACAATAGGAAGCAATTAATAGAGCAATTATCGAAAATAAATAGTGAAATAGATTTATTTTTGCAAATACCGAAAATTGAAGATAATAAAGTAGAAGTTGAGCAAGTAGATAAATCGCAATTTCAATTAGAACTAGGAATTAAATTTGATAATTTATTGAAATTTGCGGAAAATGAATTATTAATAAACAAATTGAGTAAAAGTCAGGACATATAATTCAATAAGTATAGTGAATGAACATATGACGGTTTAATTTGAGCAGTTTGTAAGTCCATCGGTGGTAAAAATTTGCAAAGTTGCAAAACGCGAAAAGTGGGTCGCGCGCTAGCGAGTTAAGTGGCCTGGTATACTACACATTTCATTAACGCGGACACAAATTTTTAACGCGGACAAAAATCTGTAGCGTGAACACGTTATTATAGAGCGGACATATCCGAATCGCGGACACAAATTTTTAACGCGGACAAAAATCTGTAGCGGGGACATGATCATTTTAGGCGGATAAATTCATTTTATGCGGACAGGTTCAGTTTCTGTGGACGAATATAATTAGAATTGGCGATTATTTTCGTCGTGAATAGATTTTTATTATGTACAGATATATTCAGGGCGAACTAGTATATTTAAAGTATATAGCAAATTATGTATAGTAAAAAATCAAATGAGTAATAAGGATAATAAAACCGTTGAGGATTCTTTGCCATTTAGAAAATTAACTCGGCAACAAATTCAGAAGCATCCATCATTTGAAAAATTGCTTGAAAAATCTTTAACGAGAAATCCGTTTAAAAGAAGTAGTAAAATACAAAGATCGCCTATAAAAACGTCGAGTTCAGGGAAAATATCATTGGACCAAATTAATTCTGGTACTGGTGCTATTAAAAAGGTTGTAAGTCCAATAGTTAAGGGGAATCAAAATTCTACGCCAAAAGTAAATAAATCTAGTTCTGAGGAATTTTTCGACACTACAAATAGTATTTTAAATGAAACATTTCATGTAGAAAATAGTAATAGGTTTTCAGATATTGGAGGTTTTCAAGCTGAACAAAGTTTAATAACAGGCAGGTCAAAAGATATTTTACCTATATTTGATCAAGGGTATAATTCATTGAGTAATTAATTTTTTAAGAATATTGATGATATAAGTAAACAGAAGGACAATTTTGAAAAGACAGAAAATTTAGAATTTGATAAATTTTTAAATACAATAGTGAAAGATATTACAACAACATAAGTTCAAAATAATACAGAAATTTCTGATACATTCGATAATATCTGTTATAGAACAACAGTTTGAAAAATCCAATACTGATTTAATTAATTTAAATAATATAGAACAGGAGAACATTTGTGAAGTTAGTGAGGTTCAGGATACTAGTAAGGTTGCTCAAGTAGTAATAAATTGCTCTAGTGAAAATTCTGTGAACATGGCTCCTAATGGCACTGATAACACTGGTGACCAGTCAAATCGAAAGCCGATAAAATTGAGTTTAGAAATGATTGCTAATTATGTACCGGATTTTGATGGAAAAAATATGTCACCAACAGACTACATAGATATTTTGAACGACGTAAAAAATTTAATTGATGATATTGATGAAAAAAATGTAACAAGTTTGCTAATATTTAGATTAAAGGGTGAAGTAGGAAGAGCATTGAGAAACAATAATTTGGATTCAATTGCAGAGTCAATAGATGCAATACAAGTATTATATCCTATTTTAGAAGATATTCATGAATTATATGCAAAAGTCGTAAAAATTTTTCAAGGGAATAATGAGTCCGTATTATCTTACAATAATAGAGTTAAAGACTTAGTTTTAAAAATTAAAGAACTGAAAAAATTGGAGGGTCTTTCGGAAGCTGAGGAAAGAAGTTTTGCAGTGCAATTAGATAGTAAAGTAGCAAGTAGCTATAAAAAAGGATTAAAACCTGAAATAAAATATGAATTGGGAAATGAAAACACATTTCCTCAAATGTCACAAGCTGCGCTTAAAATAGAAAAGGAATTAGAAAGACGAAAGGGTTTTAGTGAGAGTTTGATAAATAATTTTTATGGGGAAAAAGCCGAGCAATTAAATAAAGTCATGTTTTGTCAAATGTGTAAAGATCGCGATCATGAAGCATTATTTTGCAAAAATGCAGGATGTGTATATTGCAAAGAAGATGATCATGTCTCAAATAATTGTAATGCAGTCAAGGATAAAATAAAATTAATTTGTAATTTTTGCAGTAAATCGGGTCATTCAATAAGCTCTTGTAAATTGAATAGAAAACAAAACTTTCATTGTCAATATTGCTAAGAAATGGGACATGAAGCTTCGCAATGTACATATATTTTAGAGTATATATTATGTTCAAAATGTAAAGAACCAGGACATAATCCTAATAAATGTGTAAATTCATCTATTCAAAATTCAAGAAAATGTAGTTTTTGTAATAGCTTTGATCATATTGTTCAAAATTGTCCGGAAGTATATTGTACGCGATGTAATAAAAGAGGTCATACTACAAAATTCTGTACATTGGGTGAAAATAAATTTAGATTTTGTACAATTTGTGAAACTACAGAGCATGATAATAGTGATTGCGAAAAACTTAAAATTCTAGTACAAGATTATAAGGCTAAGCAGCAGTTGAAATGTCAATTATGTGAAGGATTAGGGCATGAAGTAAAAGACTGAAAAATTTGAGGCAGCGCAAAGTACTCAACAAGATAATAGAAATAGTTTTAGAAATAATTACGCCAATAATAGAAATAATTATAATAATGGTAATTACAATGGTAATCAACAGCAACAAAGATATTACGGTAATCGAATCAGACAGCAAAATCAAAGTAGTTATAATAATGAAGGAGTAAGGAAAGTTTGTGAATATTGTGATTGGGTAGGACATTCAATTGATGAATGTAGGAAATTATCAGCTTTAAAAGCCTCGCGGGAAAAGTGCGGATTTTGTGACAAAATAGGTCATAAAGCTAGTAATTGTGATGAAGTAAAAAAATTAGAAAATCAGCATAAACAATTTTGTTCGGGTTGTAAGGGTATTGGTCATACTCTAAATAATTGTTTTAGAAAGAATCAGGGAAACTTCAGTTCTCTTCCTGGAAGGAACGCGTAGGAAGGGATCATAGTAAAGCGTTCCCATTACAAATTGAGAGTAATGAAAATGATAAATTTAACAGTATGAGTAATAACGCATGTCAATATAATAATGATATAATAGATTTGTTATTTGAAACCTATGTATTAAAGCTAGAAAATCTTTTGCAATATATTGAAATTACGGATGAATTTTCGAACACTACATATAAACTATTAGTAGATAGTGGTGCTCAATTAAATATTATAAAGAAAGATAAATTAATTGCTGATGTAATTAATACTAGTAATAGAATTCTGATTTCTGGAATTACGGAAAATTCCATTAGAACGTTAGGTTCCGTTAAATTATTCATAAATGATACAGATTTTGATTTTTATGTAGCCCCAGATAGGTTTTCAATTCCTTATGATAGTATTTTGGGTATAAAAGCACTATTAGAGCAAAAGCTAAGATTAGATAAGGGTTACTTAGAAATAAATGGAAAGAAAATTCCATTGAAATCAGCTATACATAAGTATGAAAATAATATTAATGTTCTAGATTTAAAGGAAAATATAGGGATTCAGAATTTAGTACCAATTTTTTATGAAAAAGTAGAAAATATGAATTTAGAATTTTCTTTAAATGATAAAGTTCAAACTGTCAATAATACTGTAGAATGTAGTAATGTATGTAATATAATTACAACTATGATTGTTGATTTAAGGGATTATACGCATGTTATTAAGAATAATGTAATAAATTTAGGGAATATATCTTTACAGCAAGATTTAAAGAAAATTCTAAATACGGTATGTAAAATTCATAGTAATATTGAAGAAAATGCGTCGATGGATGATAATGTTTTAGAAAGTAGCAGTATAGAGCAAATAGATAGTGAGCAACAAGATTTTCTGAATCAAAATTGTGAATGGAATAAGCGTGTAAGGGCCGGATTTGACTCCGGACCGCCTGAGTTCTCTACAAATAATTATTTTTATTTGGAAGGATGTCTTTGGTCCCGAGACCTTATGTTTTTAAGATAATCATTAAACAATAATTTATTATTATAACTTTAGTCCGCGTGTCTTCACTTATATTGCTTATAATGCTTGTAATAACAAAAGGTGGACGTAACGAAAGTGCGGACACATCTGTACGAAAGTGCGAACACGTCTGTACGAAAGTGTGGACACGATATTGAAAAGTGCAGACACGTCTTCGTAAAAGCGGACTTGATCAAGTAAAAGCGGACTGTTGCTCTTGTGTCCTATTAGGATGTTGGGTGAACGAATTTAGTTCCGCAGACTTACCCTCCTTTAGTATGGACGCGATTTGGAAAATGCGGGCACATTCAGAAAGTGCGGACACGATATCCCAAAAGTGCGGACACGTCTGTAGAATTGTGGACACGCTCTGCTAGACTTTAAATGTTGAAAGTGGACTCTTGAGTTGTCCTTTATTCGTTCTTACTCTAGTTTAGGACTGAAGGGCTTGTTAGTGGGTAAAGGGCTTTGGTTAATAAAATAATTTTTCTCTCATCTAAACATCTATTTTCTTTTCTGATTGTTTTGTTTTATTAAGCCAGACAGATTTCCAAGGACGGTAAAGGGCCATTCATACTTTCGCATTCAAAGTTTATACTAGTTATCTTACGTAGTTACTGATCTTGTACATTTGTTCTGTTATAATACTAAAGAAGCTAACTTACGCTTTTGTACACTCGCTGTAGTTCGAAGTGTCCTTCTCCCTTAGGGCGAGTATGTGATCTTAAACTACACGAGCTAGTCGTGGCAGGTATGTAGACTTATCTAAGCTGCGGCTTCACCCACTCACGCCAGATATATTGGCGGTCCTTTCGTCACAATGTATTGAAGTTGAGCAGTACTTTTGGCCGGAGCAAATATGCCAGCTTGCCTGCAGAGTTCAGTGGATTTCTAGGCCCTCCGATAGCGTACAGGTAGTACCTTGACACCCTCTTACGATCTCTGGTAAAGTCTTATTCAACAGCTCCAAGTAGTCAGCTAGTCTTCAGCAGCAAGTCGTAGTGACGGTAACAGCTTGCTTTACCGTATGCGAAGAGGTTAGACGCACACTGGTACCTGGTTTGGTCGTGAAAGGCCCCGCGCCGACCGGGCTCTGAGCTTATAAAGTCTCATCCCCGACCAGGGCGTTGGTCAGATGATTAATACGTGAGGACACCGAAGACCAATCAAAACTCGCCACTTAGAGAGAGGTTACAAAGATTTTTTGAACGCTGACATCAATAAAAATGCTAACTTGCTCTCTCAGATTGAAACTAACTCATACCGTTGCTCAACCAGCTCGCGAAACTGGTATATTGCAATACATACATTGTCAGCACCCTCATTCATACACTCGAGGCGTACGCAACAACAATCACACCGTCAGCGCTTTCATTCACAGTCATACAGTATACTACACGAAAATCAACCACTCAGCAAACATTATCGATTAACAAATAATATAATCAATCAATCGCGGGATCTTACACCTCCCCCCTTAGAATATTGGCGCCCTCGCCAATGGAAGCTGGCGCAAAAGAAAAGATCCAACGATTGATTTACAATAATATTTATACCTTTTTAGATTTTTTTAATCCAGTAGATTTATTGTCCCTGAGTCTTCTTTTGATTTTGCAAATTCTACATTCATAAGGGATACGACCTACACACTCACTGTTGGCCCAATTGGTCCTACAGACGACACATAGCAGCCAATTCACCGAATTGTCCTTTCCCTGATACCAACAATCACCCCTGCAGTCAGTACAACTAGTAAATAATGCTGGTACCTGGCCAAGGGGCTTCTTGTCAGCTGCTATGCTCAGTCTGTCGAGGACCACCTTAGGGTAACGTGGCTTCGATGGTACTTTGGCTGCTTCAGCCAATTTCCTCTTTCGTGCTTCGGCCTTCCTTAACCGATCTTTCTCTCGTCTCCACTGAATTTTTTCTTCTTCGGACAATTTTATTTTCTTAGTCTTCTTATCCGTTGTTGAGGATTTCCTTTTTTTAATGGGAACCTTTGCTGTGTTTACTCCCTGAATACCGCGTTGAGCTGGATACTTGCACCAAAATATTTTAATAAAATTCAAAATATCCTGTGCAGTAGGTGTTGTCCAGTCCCGGTACACTAGCACAGTTTTCAATTCTTCCCATTTACCTTTTTGCGGACCCGGCAGACTATCCACCTGCAGAATCGCGGACACGGCCAGCGCTGTCCCACCTTGCGCTATAACACGGGCAGTAGGACACGCGCGCACATTCCACTCTTCCGCAATCGGCGGTCGACGCTCCGAACTTAAAACCGCTGACTCCGCTGGTGATTGACACACTGTCGAACTACTCGTACTATCTCGAATTTTATTCACGTACAATTTAAACACATCCTTTTTTTCAAAAATCTCGACTTATCTTGCTTTTCCTTCATTAACGTAGCAGCACAATTATTGTTATTTTTCACCACGTTAGCCACTCTCCAGTAATTTTCTTGGGCTAACTTCACAGCTTCCTGAGCACGGTCCAAATGGTCCAGGGCCCTTTTAAGTACTAGGGCTGCCGTACTTGGAACTTCCTCGGTTACTGTAGCCTTCATGATAGTACACGCACTTAATCACTCAACAAAGAAAACACAAGAAACCGTCAGAGCAATCGAAAACTTCGGCGGCATACGTGCATACAATTCAAATGCGAATTCGACAATGAGTCGTGGCGGCGGGCGTCGGCGAAGTCAAGGCGCGGCAGCACCTCGCGGCATATCGACACGAAACTAATTAGTCACGGCCAAAGTTCACGCGGGGCAGCACTGCACGGGTTACCGACTCCTCTGTTATGGAACGGATGAACTTTGTTTCTTCCCGAGTATTTTCAAATGGCCGCCGCGAACTTATACGAAATACATACTACCAATGCAATACATATGATTTTTTTGAATAATTATAGGAGCCCAGCTAATAAATATCTACAACTGAAATTTACATACACAGACTCCAGAAAACATAAACAAAATGTACATAAGACTTAATTAACAATTTAGCAACATTTAGGTCTAACTTCTAAAATAATGCGAATTTTTGAATTTTGACTAGCTACCGATGATCAGCAGCATTCATAGACTTGCTGAGCGAAAGTGACCTTTTGTAAACAAATGGCCGTAGGTCAGAAAATTACGGTCCGAAAATTGTTATTTTGGTACCTAATTTGTTAATTAAGCCTAATCTCGGATCCTATGAAAAAAAACCCGAATTTGTTAATAACAAAAAAAATGTTTTAATAATGGTCGGATCGAAACCGGACCACTTTGTAATTTTACAACTAAGCATAGGCATCATATATATCAAAAAAACATTTACAAAATATTAATAAATTCAAAAGTTATAAATTAAACAATAAAAAATTTTCGAATTTTACAAAAATTTTTAACGAAGTACCGATCTATGGACCCAAGCGCATCCGAATCCGATGAGTGAATTTTCCGAAAAAAAATGTACCCAAAGTCCCTTAGAATAACCACCTAAGTCCATAGAAGGCTACTCTCACATATTCGCGGCGCACACGGGCTTCCAAGCTCGAAAAATACAAGTCGCAACTCAGTACACCTGAGGCCGTCGACTTCAGTCGCGCGATCACACGTAAATACTCTAAGTCCAATGCCCGCGCCGAAATCGCGAACTTGCATTTTTTCCGTTCGCTCGCGGCGAAGTCTGCGCTATACATTAGTTATACATTGACTGCTATCGTGCAACCATGTCTCGCTTCGTTCTTTTCCTGTTCCGCCTTCACTACTACTGGCGCGTAATTTCACTACGGACAGTAGTAACGTGGAGCAACTATTACTTCCATCCCGGGCAATGGGTACCCGCGGAGATTAAACTTCAGTGGTGGATTAACAGGCAACTATATCGATTAGTGTGGCTCGCCCGCAAGTGCGCTGTACCGGTTTTTCTACGCTTTACCATGTGGCTCCAGGAAGAATACCAAGACAGGCGCATACGGCAGTGTTCCGCAATCGTCGGACCTCGGCAGTGCACAAAGCACACAAGGTCCCGACGTGACTACTGCAAGGACCACGACCGCCTGCACGACGCCTGCTACCGCAAATACAAACAGCTAGCGGCCTTCCCGGAGCTTAACGGACCAGTAGACCCAAAAGTCGTCGCTTTAGTCGAACACAAGGAGCGAGTAGAATTCGCCCGTGTATTCGACCTTGAGCCCGACTACGGACACCGGCAGCGCAACGAAAACCTGTGGGCGATGTATTCATTGACCTACAGGATCAATCCCCAAGGATACATAGAAGAATTACCTCCTCCCGTAAGTCACAATTTTTCCCTAAACAAATTTTACTTTCCCTTTTTTTTTTAATAAAAAACACAAACAAAAATTAATAATTTTCCTATTTAAAAAAAATTTTAGATCCGACCATTGAAAATAGCGACCGAGACTACAAATTTCCCCTCACTCCTGCTGCCACTGTCATCAGGCGCGGACTGGCGGAAACTGTGCCAGCAAGCAAACAAAATAAACATATCAAAAATTGAAGTTAAAATAAATAAATGACCAAAAAAAATAATAGTAACAACAAAATATCTGGTACAAATCATTTACCCATAATATATCCACATTCCTTGGCTTTTACTTAGAAGAACCACTAAAACCAAGTCAAATCTCCGAGCCTTGCAGCGGCAAGGGACGCGGAATAATACAGGAGCTGAAATTACCGGGTCTTCTAGCCAATTGCGACGGAGCGGACAGGAAGAGAATTTCACTTCCACTAGATGATGATGGTAAGGTAGGAGCAGACGAAGAGAATCCAGACGAAAGCTCCTCTTCAATTTGCATCCGAGATCTTCTTGCCTTGGTTTCTTCAATTTGACTTTCGGAACTTCCCAAAAAATCTGCCTTCACTGATTTCCGTCTGCAGCATTGCAATAAGTTACAACTACAGCACCTCCAAAGCATAAATACGGCTAGTAATAATATTGCCGGACCCACAGACGCACATCCCACATAAATTGAATGCAGCGTCTTAGATCGTTTTAGTACCAACAACTCTTTAAATTTCCTTTCTAGTCTTTCTAAAGTGACTGAATCTTCACCTTCTGCCCAACTTCGTAGTTCCTCTGAATCTGCTTCCTCTAAATGAACCAATTTATGATACTTAGCAACCTTGTAATTTTCAACCTCTAAAATCGTTAAATTAAAAGGCAACTTAGCCTCATAGAGATAAGTTTGATTTTTTCTGACTACAGTTATACCATACAAAATAGTGGAACCAGTACGACCATGACATTGATCCCTGATTGCCAACAACCCTGTACCATCTAACTCCAGTTCAGCTTTCCGCTCACCACTGCAGATTATTCTCATCTTAATTGAAGAAGGCAAAGAATACAACCACTCATTAGTACTAGATAGTCGTGTCCAATAAGGAATTCTGTCCACCGAGACTGCAAATCTACACCTTTTGAGGACTTCCACAGAAGGCCGAGCAAGCAATGAATACTCACACGGACTATTCTCTTGGTCCAAGTAAAATGGCAAATCCGGTGGACAATGTAACTTGTCCGCATATTTTGTACAAGAGTCTAGAAATTCAGAATTGGCCAGTAAATACTGCTGCATATCATTCGATACTATTATATAGGTATAATCCGAAACAATTTTAATAAACTCAGTCTTAAACAAAATTTCATTTCTCATTGGCAAGGAATGAATTCTGTAGTATGAAAATTTATTTTTCTCTGCTAAAGGAAATTCTAAAACCACTATTAATTTCCCATTTCTTGCACTAACACTAGTTTTGGACATTGTATGCAGCATTTCAACTGTAACCTGATCATGACTCCATGGTAAAACATGCTCATTAATAGTTGAAAGAATCCCCTTTAACAGAACTCTATCAAATAATAATGGATGTAAATGTCCCAAGGATGCAGCCACTAAAGCATCTAACAAAATTCTGAAAGACTTTATACTATCCTCTAAAGATTTATCGAACTGATTTAACCATAAACTCAACTTTTGCACGATTGCAGTTCTATGAATTTCATTGTCAAATATTTCCGTTCTGTTCAATAAATTTTCAAGAACTTTGGTCTGCTGACAACAATGACTCGTCTGCTTTAAGCTTATCATGAATAGACTCTAAATTTGATCTTACAATATGGGTTTGTTCAGACAATAGGACAGACATATTCGAGGCCTGATCATACAACTTATCCACGTTTAAATGCAAATTTTCACGATCTTCAGAATCCATAGTACCAAAAAGAACTTTAAACCCCCATCCAATAAAGCCGAAAGGTGACCATCTTTTTACCAAAGAATGAGAATAAGGAATCGCCAACCCGTCTGGCTTTATCTCAGATGAAAAGTTATTTTGCAATTTTAGTTGCAATGTTTCCAAAAAGTTCAATTGATTATTAGTTCTAGAAGACTGTAAAATCCCTTCACAAATGTTCTTTTCTATAACCTTATGACATACTAAAACTGCGTCCAAGAATATCCTCCGCAATCTTACATCTCCCCCCTTAGAATATTGGCGTCCTCACGATTGATTTACAATAATATTTATACTTTTAGGTTTTCTTACTCCGGTAGATTTTTTTTCTCTTTCAGTCTTCTCTTGATTTTACAAATTCTGCACTCATAAGGAATTCGACCCACGCATTCACTGTTGGCCCAATTGGTCCCACAGACCACTCATAATAGCCAATTCACCGATTTGTCCTTCCCCTGGTACCAACAATTACCCCTGCATTCGGTACAACAGGTAAACAATGCTGGTACCTGGCCAAGAGACGTCTTGTCAGCCGTTATGTCCAGCCTATCCAGGACCACGCGGACCATCCAGGGTAACGCGTCTTCGTTGGTATTTTGGCTGCTTCAGCCAATTTCTTCTTCCGCCCTTCCGCCTTCCTTAACCGGTCTATCTCCCGTCTCCGCTGAATTTTTTCCTCTTCAGATAATTTTGCTTTTTTAGGTTTTGTATCCGATGTTGAGGACCTCCTTTTTCTATTCTTCTTAATAGGAACATCTGCCGTGTTTACTCCCAGAATACCGCGTTGTGCCGGATACTTGCACCAAAATATTTTAATAAAACCAAAAATATCCTGTGCAGTAGGTGTTGACCAGACTCGGTACACCAGCACAGCTTTCAATTCCACACTTTCTGAAAACGTACTATCGGACTCAATGTCTTCACTTATACACTGTTGTTTTTGCGGACATGGCAACTCGTCCGCCTCACTTGAACTATGTCTTCCCATTTACTGAAATCCAACGTAATAGCTATTTTCCACTTGACCTTTTCAAAACGAATATCTGCTATATATTCATAATATATACCAGGATTATTCGTAATAGGTGCCAGCTGATTATACGTGATATTATTCACACGATTATCTTGCGCTAAAGCCCATGGACCACCAAGAATAAAAGCGAGAAGAAAAGTCCGAACCCACGCCATGATCTTTTGTAAAAGAGAAAACAAAAAAGAATATTGTGGTTAACGATAAAATTTTTCCAATTTATCTTTATGTTTAACTAATAACTTTCCATTAGAAGACTCAACCATAACATTATTGTTGTCTCTTAACTCCTTCACGATAAAATTACCATTATAGAATTTATCCAATTTTCCATACCTTGGCTCTTTTAAAACTCTAACTTCTTCTCCCACCTCTAATTTTAATGGTCTGGCTTTCTTATCATAATACTC
The DNA here is from genome assembly GCA_018906965.1 of Philotrypesis tridentata. NCBI lineage: Eukaryota > Metazoa > Arthropoda > Insecta > Hymenoptera > Pteromalidae > Philotrypesis > Philotrypesis tridentata. The sequence continues at coordinate 12,829 of JACCIB010000458.1, read as the reverse complement.
TTTATTTTTCAATTTTGATTTTACTAGATTATCTCTAGCTAAAGACTGAAGACTCCGAAGGCATTCGCTTAAATCTCGCACATACTCATTGTAGGTTTCAAGCTCTATTTCATCCGGCAACCTATTGGGTGCTCTAGCTGGTCTTCCATACACCAACTCAAAAGGAGTAAAGCCTGTAGAAGCATGCACAGAGGAGTTATACTCATGCATAGCGAAAGGAACCACCTTGTCCCAATCTTGCTTACTAGCAGCTTTATTTCTCAAAAAGTCGGCCAAAACTGCATGGCTACGCTCCAAAGATCCATTCGACTGTGGATGATAAGCAGTCGTAGTATTCAATTTAAACTGAAATATCTCTGATAACTCTGAAAGTAATTTATTCTGGAAACTTCTCCCTCTATCACTCAAGATGATTTTTGGCACTCCATACTGAGCACTCAGATGTCTTGCCAATGCATCCGCTACCGTGATAGCCTTGATATTTGGTACTGGGACTGCTAAACAAAACTTTGAAAACAAACATTGCATAGTTAATATATGCATGTTTCCTTCTGTAGTCTTGCATAAAGGTCCTACAGTATCAATTGCTACCTTATAAAATACTTCACTTGGTGTATCAGTAATAACCATCGGCTGTCATTGACGTTAATGTGTAGGTTAAAATGAGAGATAAACGAGGGCCATCAAAATATAACCTAGGTTCAAAATTATATGACAACAACAAAATAATAGCTCAGTGGATAACGAGCGAGTTTACTGAGCGAAAGGAGTTGGGTTCAAATCCCGACCGGAGAAATTTTTTTTAACCATTTTTCTTTGATCCCTTTGTAAGATATTATATTCCAGTAATGTTGTGATAACATTCTGCAATGTTACCATAACATTGCTGTATTATTTCAATAGGGAAGACATTTTTTCGAAAAAATCGATAAAAAATGTAAAATATATTAATGTTCTGGGAATGTACAATAAGCTTACTGCAATATTACTGTAATATTACTTTCCACGGATGGGTACGGAATACCGACCGAATCGATGTAATATTAAAACGGACATTCGACTTCGCAGCAATGTTGCCTGACCGTGGCCAGCTGGTTACGTAACCTTCCCGCAACATAATTGATCCTACTTTACTTACCAAAGCAACATTCCAGCAATATTCCCAGAGTGTTGGGTGCTATATGGGATTTACCGAAAGTACGATGACCTAACCTCCCACACTAAATACGGCGTAAGAGTGATCAGTCATTAAACGTCAGCTGGAATGCGCAGGACGTGGCGGCAATCGCAGTTATTCCGACAATTCTACCGACAGTATCTTTTCACAGGCTATGCACCTTTTCACATGTCACAATTTGGTCGAGTGTTTATAATGATGAATACATATATATTTATAATCCGTCTCCGATTTAAACAATTATTTATTTATATCAACTCAATTGCTTCTTATAACAAAAACTTGCCAATTTCTTAATTGATATCATAACTTACTTTTGCTATATTAAAATTGAAATTTATGTAAAATCGAAGGTATAGAGAAGAAACACTAAAGAAATGGTAGTCTGTCCAACAGATCCTTCAAGCAAAGATGTTTACGTATTCATATTGATATAGATAGATGAAAATTTCAAGTTATTCAGCTTCATGTATAAGCATCATGTTCTTTCAGTGTCTGTGATTCACTCATTTACGAGGTAAAAGAAGACGCATATATTAACATAATTATTTGTTGAACTAATTAGAAATACCTTTTTAATCATTGCATTATAATCACATTTCTTATCAACCTCTACTAATGGAAAAGTAATAAACGTACACAATAAACCTGCTAGAATAATATTTACATTATTATTGAAAGTTTGACTTTAATTTACATAATGAAAATAGACTTTTAGAATAAGCACTCTGAATTTTCACCACATAAGGGATATCGAGAGTTTAAAAATTAACTTTGATTAATATAATGAAATAACTGTATAGATAGAGAAAACACTTAGAATTTTTGTGACATTGAGATAGAAAAGACAATATTATACATTTTATAGATGATAAAGGCAACGGTTTGGACATAAATACTAACAATTTTATTAAGGAAAACAATATTTCCTTTAATATACGATTAAATGAGGTAGAAATAGCAACTTTTAAAGCACTTAAAATTTTTGTTTTATGTATTGATGTGACTCAATCAGTTTTCATGATTAAAGAAAAAATGTTGCAGATTTTTAAGCAATTAAAGAGTATTTTATTATCCGAGAAAATTGATCATTTTAGTATTTCAAGAGATATAAAAATACATAATTTAAATTGGTCAGATATAGAAGAAATTTTATTGCAAGTATTTGAAAATTCTAGATTAAAAATAGTGGTTTGCCTGAATTATATGCAATACGTAGATTTAAAAGATAGAGATAAAATTTTTCAGGAAAATCATGATAGTTTATTAGGGGGACATGCAGGTGTCATTAGAACTTTTAATCGTAAAAGAGCTAAGTATTTTTGGGAAAATTTAAAACGGGTCATAGAAGATAGAATCAAAAGTTGTAAAGATTTTCAGAGATATAAATTGAAAAGGGTAAAAACACGTCAACCAATGGTAATTACTGACACTCCTTTCAAAACGTTTGATAAGGTAGCTATGGATATAGTAGGACCTTTGAATGTGACTAAAAATAATAATAAGTACATTTTAACTATACAAGATCAACTTTCTAAATATTTAATTGCAGTACCGTTACCTGATCAAACCGCTGAAACGGTAGCTGATGCCTTCATAAAAAAATTCATATGTATTTTTAGTTCTCCAAAAGTAGTGCTAACTGATAGAGGTACAAATTTTACAAGTAAATTGATGAAAGCTGTAGCAAAAAGGTTTAAATTTTCAAAAATTGAAACAACTGCTTTTTCACCACAATCTAATGGTTCTTTAGAAAGAGCTCATCACCCATTGTGTGAATACTTAAAGAATTTTTCTTCTAAAAATATTTCTTGGGATGATTTATTAGAATTAGCACAGTTTCAATATAATACAAGTATTCATAGTGCACATAAATTTATGCCATATGAATTAGTATTTGCTTATCCACCAAATTTACCTTCATCTGAACCTTTAAGAGTTTCAGAACAATTACCGACGTATAATAATTATTTATCTAATTTAATTACAAATATGAAAGAAATTGCTAATTTAGCCCGTGAAAATTTGATAATTTCAAAAGAAAAGTCCAAAACATACTATGATAGATTTATTAAACCATTAAATTTTGAAATAGGAGATGAGGTATGGTTGATTAAAGAACCAAAATCTGGAAAATTAGAAAAAAATCATAATCTTGGACCTTTTGAAATTATGGATGTATCAAAAAATGGCAATATTACTATAAATAAAGAAGATAAGCAAATAGTAATTCATACAAATAAATTAATATTGTTTAAAAAGAAAAATTAATAGAATCAATTTGATTTCAGAATTCAAGATGGTGTTTATCTTTATTATCATTTTTCAAATATTCTTAAAAGTTACTGAAGCTACCATAGGCTACGATTGCGGATCATCGGCGCCCAAGATAACAACATACTCTCTATTGGACTCTGGAAATTGCGACTTTCAAGACCATCAAGTAAATTCGTCAAGTACTATTATTGAACTTATACAAATGTTAGATTTTCATTCTATTCCAATTATTCAGTGTAAAGTTGAAATTCATAGAACTATATTTTCGTGTGGAATTTTCGGACATTTGATACCAATTAAAAATGCGGAACAACAGTACATCAAAGAATTAAGTTACGAACAATGCGAGTTAATTCATGAAACGGGTATTTTTAAATATGACAATTTTCACACTATTTCGGATTTAAAAATAAATTCAACAACTACTAAAGGCATTGATTTTGCGGGAAGTGCGGCAGATAGATCGTATTCTGGTGCTGCTTATGCAGACAATTTCGGATCATGGAATAATGTTTTTGTTCGTGGCTTAATCAAAATTACGTTAGTAGATAGGCTATGGGCATACCAACTCACAGGCATCCCAACTCACCCCCTCTCCTAGAATATTGAGCTGGGCGCCAACTCACTCCCACCTCGTAGATACTGAGTTGGGAGCGAGCTCACCCCCCTCTACTAGGATATAGAGTTGGTATGGATTGAGCTAGAATCCGTATGGAGGGGGTAAAACTGGTTTACCTTCTCGTGAGATGGTAGGCCCATAGCTTTTTCTACTTTTTCTTCATTTTTTTTTTAAATTTTTTCTTACCAATCTGACGACATAACATCTTACCAATCCGATGACATCTTACCAATCTGATGATAAAATATTTTCATGAGTTTTACATTGTGTAATGCACAAACAGTCTTGTAAATTGGATTATGGTTTGTGCATATAGTTACACACTTGATGGATGATCTTGTTGGATAACCATATTGTTGAATGTTATAAACAGGAAATTTAAAACGTTGCAACCACTTCTGCCTTATATCATCCATAACGAAAATTTTGCTGGCATTTTGCAATGATTCACGAAGCAGATTAGCAATTTGACAGTAATCAAGCCCATTCGTGTCCCAGGCTATTCCATGATAATTGTGTTTGAGCCACATATTTTCTGCTTGCAATTGATTAGAAAGTCTATGCAATGAAAACGGCTTTTTAAATAGATAAACTATAGGATCTCCACTGTGATTAAGAGGAATAATCGCTATTTCCTTTAGAATATAATCACCTCCCATTTGTTTAAAGCCAACCATGTCTACTGCATACTCCATCTCGTAATGTTTTTTTTTTAAACAAGTTTTTTTACCTCTCCACTTACAGGATTATACTGAGTAATGCGATCGTGTAAGATTAGACAGTAAGCTGATGTAGATGCTGGGAAAGGCTTTAAAGCCTCAATTTCTAGACGCACGTCAACAGGAGCATTTTTTAGAGTTTCATTTTGTCGTGAACAGTCAATAACTATGAGTGGCATCTGAGTTATATATGATTCTTTATCCAACAATTGTTGCGGATCTCTTCCATAGTAGCTTCTTTGAAAATCAACATACATATCATAGAGAATTGCATACTGATTTTTAAATATGTCGACGTTCAGATTACCATATGGATAAGATTTCGAATTCAAGAAAAGTTGTACATTACTAATTTCACAGTGATCGAATCTGCTGTAATTTACATTTTTTACATCTTTTCTCCTAGTTTGTAATCCAACAATTACAAAACGAGGTTTTTCCAATTGATTCGAAGTTTTTACAGTCCAGATGTGTTTATTGGCTGCTGGAAGTGATGGGTATTCAAATAACTCCCAAGACCGATAAGACATGGAGATTGGATTATCTTTCCCAATAAAATTGAATAACTGTATTTTTTGTTTGTCAGAAGCAACGACGTGTGGCATTATCCACTCTATCTTCAATATTTTTATTTCAAAGTTTTCATAAGTAGCAGCAGCACCTGCAGCAGCCGTACTTTCTTGAATTACTGCATTTATATCACTTCTTGATCTAGTGAGAATGAGTTCATGTTTCATATTAACTACTATCTTTTTATAATCTTCTGCAAAACCCAAAACCATGTTCAAAGGAATGCTACCTTCAAAATATCCTGCTTGATTTTTCATTGTTGATGTTGCTTCATCCATACCTTCCCATCCTGCATTTTTTAAAGCATGAGCTTGCCTTGGAGTAAATGAAGGCCATCCTTTCATAATACTGGTTAAGCCAACATTTTTACATTTATCAATCTCCACTGCATTCATTTCATATCGGATTTCATCAAACAAATGACAAATTCCATTGTTAGCAAAATCAGTCTTAGCTAGTGCACTTCCGTCTGGTTTTCGCAGTGTTCCATAGACACGAATGTAACTGCGAGACGGTAAAAGACATAGATCTTGATGCTGGATAGTAATACGAATTTCATCACTGTTATTAAAACTCAATGATGAGTATGGCTGGTGTGAATGTAATTCGTATTGAGCTATAGACTCATCGAATACGACACCTGATTGAATTTGAAGAATTTCGTCCATTTTTCTGGAAGCAGCAGAGAATTATGCAACTGATTTTTTTCCACGAACTTTTAGTCCTATGCTTTTGAGTAACTGAATGCTCTGCCTTGTTAACGGTTTGACTTTCTTTTGTCGACTGATTGTCGTATGACATTGTGGTCGACTTATATGCACATTAGAATTGTAAACAATTCCCATTATATAGCTTTGATGTGAAGTCTAATAGTAATTTCCTCGCCTCGAAAATTCACCAAGTTTCCGTCTTGATCAACGATTCGAATTTGAAGATTATCTATACACTTCACACTAAGTGGAAGATAAATAACATGAGACGGAACTTCTACGATTTTGAATCCTGGAGGAACTCTGGGGAAGAATTCGTGGATTGTGTGTACCTTTTTGTTATTGATATATGCACCAGCAGTAATGTTACACTCAACTCTGAGGGCATTTATTTTTAATATTTTCACAGGTAAGTCAGAATTGTGAATAGTTTTTTCTTTGAGAATACGTGGAGTGAAGCCAAGAAGACGTCCTATTGAATCGTAAGGTGTGAGATCCAATGGTTGACTACAACTAATTTCACTTTTGAGAGTACTGTTGTTAGCTTTCAAAGAAAAATCAATTTTTTTCAATTTTAATGCTTCTTGTACAAATTTGTTGATAGCTTCAATTTCATAGCTTCCAGTAGGAATAGTTATTGTAACTCCGTTTTTTATATGAAGTTTATTATTTGATTGATCAACATTGGGAATGGAGTTGAATGTTAAAAGTTCAACTAAACCCAAAACAAACTTCTTATTCTGTGGTAGTTCAATCGAAGGAAAATATTGCGCTTCTAAAACTGAAGATTTTCCAGAAAGACTTAAAGTAAAACTTTCTTCCATGACTGATTGCAAGTGAATGATTAAATTTTTAGTTTCAATATGCTTTTATAGGCTTCCGGTTAGAAAGCGAAGACAGAGGTGACCACAAATGAATGAGTCGAAATTCTGATATCTTTTATAATTGTATTTTACTTCTTTCACATTGAGATAGTTCATGAGATCACTAGGAGGTTTAAGATCACCAAAACTATCAAAGTAAATGACGTTAGAAGCTTGTTTTCGATAACATACCCAGTGAGTGCCTTTGTTTTGAAAATCATCTAAATTAACAATAGCAGATTCATTTCGCCAAGGACCATCGCGAGGTAGATTGTTTCTCATGAAGACACCTCTAAAATTTGGAATTTTCAATACTTTTGCATACTTTATGAGATCATAGTTAGTTAGTGGACGATTTGGTAAAATTAAATCGACGTTTTTTTTTTTTTATTAATAACTCGTCCACTACCAACATGAGGTTTCATAAATAACCCCATTCCATTTTTATAAGGCTTAAGATGGAGACCTTTGCCTAGAGCAATAGCTTCCATAGATCTATTATGCCTCTTTTTTTCTTCATACTCTTTCTGAGCAGCCTTAGCATCATTTACTGCTTTAGCTATTCCAGCAGCACCTCCTGCTAAAGCACCGGTCGCACTGAGTCCTGCGAATAGTGGTATAAGAAAAGGCAGAACTCCACCCATTTTTGATGGTAATGGTAGAACACGCGGAAGTAAAACTTTATTCTTACCACCACCTTTTTGAGCAGCTTTACGAGCGCCTTTCAAGGCTGATTGAATAACCTTGCGTGAACTGTTACTTGGTTTTAATGATTTTTTAGCTGCAGTCACCAACTTACTGAATTTGACTCCCATTCCAGTTTTTGCTTTCAATTTCATGGCACTTGCAATAGCCAAGGCAGTTGCTTTTTCAGCAAGACTAGCGTCTTTGGCACTAACACGTTGCCAAGCTCTACTGGCAAGCTTCATATCAGCTTCTTTACGATTTATATTTTTATCCGAATAATCAATGTCGTGTTGTTTACAAGCTTGATCAAGCGGATTTATTCCAGGATCACCTCTTTTCAATCGCTTGTTCAATTTAGTTCCAGGGCCACAATACTGATATCCGGGAAGATGCAGCTCGATAGGCAAGTTATTGATCACTTTATCAAGCAATCCGTATCCTTTCGTCCGCTTCTGAGATTTGTGAATGATCATCTCTCTCTTCGAGTGCTGATCCACAACTGATGGTTAAAATATATAAAATGAATATTTATACCTTTTAAAGCTTAATGTCTAAGTTGACTTTGTCCCGTTAACATGGATTTTACTAATCAAAAAGTGAAACTGCCTATTGCTAACTTTGATTTCGGAGTTCAGAAGAGAAAGAAACGACATGGAGAATTACTACCAGATAGTATACGAGCAGTATTCTGCGGTCCATCGAATTGTGGAAAAACAAATAGTTTATTAGCTCTAATTACTCATCCGAATGGTCTGAGATTTGAAAATGTTTATGTTTATTCTAAATCTTTAAATCAACCAAAGTATCAATTTCTCAAAGAAGTTTTAGGTCCAATTAAAGGTATATCGTATATACCGTTTAGTGAACATGAATCTGTAGTATCTCCAGATGAAACATTACCGAATTCAATTATGATTTTTGATGATGTAGCTTGTGAGAAGCAAGATAATGTCAGAGCATTTTTCTGTATGGGGAGACATAAAAGCGTAGACAGTTTCTATCTTTGTCAGTCGTATGCTCATATACCAAAGCATCTTATTAGAGACAATATTAACATGCTGGTAATTTATCGTCAAGATGATGTTAATTTAAAACATATATGAAGATCATGTAAATACTGATTTAACTTTCAATGAATTTCGTAATCTTTGTTCTGAATGTTGGAAAAACGATAAGTATGGTTTCATTGTTATTGATAAAGATAGAGAAATGAATAATGGTAGATACAGAAAAGGATTTGATTGTTTTGCAATAAAAAAGGAGATGTGAATCTCATTCTTTACAGTTCTATTGCAGACAGCAGCTTGTCAGCATGTCTGAGTTTAAGAAAGAAAAGGATATTCTCAACGAGCTCTTACGAGCTCGTAAAGCTATTAAACAGAAATATGCTTTATTGAAACAAGAGAGAGATGATTTTGAAAAAGTAATTGGCGATACATTGAAACCTGTCGTTACTCCACTCGAAAAGCTCATTGATTCGAGAACTGAAAACATTGGACGATTGAATGATGACGATATGAATAGTTCAAGTAAGCACATGAAAAAAGGAAAGATACCTATAGTTCATGATATTGAACGGTTTGATTCTTCTTCATATAATCAAGATGATGATGATGACGATGATGATGATGAGTTTGCTTCGTTGGATGGCACAATCTTGAATTCTACATTTAAATCTGTGCGTGATCAAACCCAGTCGACAGACTTTTTATCATTACTAGATAAAAGCCGCAGCAATTTAGATAACATATATGGAGTTAGAAATGAAAATGGAAGATATATGATTGGTAGTGCAGAAATTGAATTTGACAATAAAACAGTAAGAGTGAATGACAAAAGTTATCCTAAAAGTGAAGGACTAATGGAATTAATCTTCATCAGACAACCAGATGGAAATAAAATAAGTGATGTGGATCGTAAAAATTATCGCGATATTCTGGTAGCATCGAATGCTCATCGTCGAAAATTCAACAAAAGTGGACCTATTCGTACTTCAAGGAGTAGGAAATTTATAGATGTTATATCACCTATGTTCCGTAGCTCAATGCGCAAACAGAAATCCATCAGCGGAGAAGGTCTCCTACCTAAATATAAAATAGCGAAGAAAAATTCTTCCATAGATCTTATCTATTGGGATGATCCAAATGAGCTTGTCGAGCGACTCCGATTATTAATTGGTGAAAAATCAGCTGGAAATGATAATCATACTAATGAAATCCAATCAATTATAGAGGAGTTACGTGAAGCTGGACATATATATTAATGTTCACATCTTTCTTGAACCATTAGTATCATGAGTCTCGACTTGTTCGGACGTACGCTTGAGCGACCGCAAGAAGTAAGTCGCGGTCCTCAAGGTATTGGTTTCGATCTTACTTTAGATGGCAATTTTGACTTAAAAAATAAAAGATTGTGTAATCTTGCCTCTCCCAGTAATCCGAAGGATGCGATCACCCTTGAGACTTTTCAGAAGTGGAAATCTGTGGTAGATCATACCCTTAGTGCGGATACAACTAAGATTAATAAAAATCTTTCCATTCAAAAAGATCTGATTAATCATAATCATACAAAACTATTAGAGGAAAATAAAAAAATTCTCATCGAATTTAATTCAATTAAATTTGATATAGATGCTATTCGTGCAGATATAACTAAGATCAATAAAAATCTTTCCAATCAAAAAGATCTGATTAATCATAATCATACAAAACTGTTAGAGGAAAATAAAAAAATTCTCATCGAATTTAATTCAATTAAATTTGATGTAGATGCTATTCGTGCAGATATAACTAAGATTAATAAAAATCTTTCCAATCAAAAAAATCATATTGATCATAATCATTCAATGCTGACAGAGGAAATTAACAAAATCAACAACAAATTTAGTACAATCAAATTGGAGATCGAAAAGTCTATAAGCGTTGAATTAGCTCATATCAATAAAGCTGTTAGAACTCATAAACATCTACTAGATTATGCTAATATAAGAATAATAGAAATAAATGAGAAACTTAATCCATTTTTGACAGACAAAGAAGATGAAAAGAAGACTAAAGAAGCTGAAAATAAGAGTAGAGAAGTTGCAACATCGATATGGAATACTCTTCAGAATGCTTTACTACTGAAATTCATACCATAACAAAAGTAGTAGTAGTAGTAAAGATGAATCTAATAACTAAATTGTTAAAAGATTATTATGACAAACCTATAAGAGTAGAGCAGCTGCAACAAGTTTTTGGACTAATATTGAGAGAAGTATTGTAGAAAATGGAGCGTCAAAGAGTGGCTGAAGAGTTGCACAAACCAGCTCGTCGTAGATATAAACGAAGAAAATATGATATACGTGGGATAGATGAGACTTGGCAAGCTGATCTTGTAGAAATGATACCCTACTCCAAGGAGAATAAAGGTTTTAACTACTTACTCACTGTCATCGATATATTCTCAAAGTATGCATGGGCTGTTCCAGTCAAGTCAAAAAGTGGTAAAGATGTATCTGAAGCAATGATGGGAATATTGAAGCAAGGACGAACACCAACGAACCTACAAACCGATCAAGGAAAAGAATTTTACAATTCAAACTTTCATCAACTCATGAAAAAGTATAAAATCAATTTGTACTCTTCTCATAGTAATCTGCATGCTAGTATATGCGAACGATTTAATAGAACATTAAAAATTCAATGTGGATAGAATTTAGCAAACAAGGAAGCTATAAATGGCTGGATATTCTGCCTAAATTACTCAAAACTTATAATTCAAGAAAACATCGGACAATAGCAATTGAACCCAAAAACGTTTCAAAGGTGAATGAAAGACAAATCAAGAAGCGATTTCCAGTTGAAAAGTTACCTGTAAAGAAACCGAAATTCAAAGTTGGAGATAAAGTACGAATAAGTAAAATCAAACATGTTTTTGAAAAAGGTTATACACCGAATTGGTCAACGGAGATTTTTTCAATCACTAAAGTAGTAAAAACCAATCCAACAACTTACCACGTTAAAGACTATTATGATAATCCAGTGTCTGGCGGCTTTATGAAACTGAAATTCAAAAGACAATGTATCCTGAAATTTATCTTGTGGAAAAAGTTTTAAAAAAAAGTGGTAATCGTATCTATGTCAAATGGTTAGGATTCAGTAACGAGCATAACAGCTGGATAAATAAAAATGATATTAAATAATATTAAGATGGATAAAAATGAAATGAAGGGATAAGAATTATAGGTAAATAAAAAGATTAATTGTTATGATAAATATTGTTATTTATTCATAAGTGAAAATGTATAATAATATTAATAAATACATTAAATAAACAAATTTGTACAGTTTTTTTCTCTCTTTATTATTTAGTAGAAGTACCAACTGAAAAGAATTCCCCCCTAGATATACAATAAATAAAATATATTTATTAGCAGCATCACTCATATCATTATACAGTTTTTCATCTTTAATAGCATGGATGATATCTTCTCGGGTAAAAATATCTGAAATTCTTCGTTTACATCGGCAACAACCTTCACACCATATCTCGTTTTTACTTGTTTTAAGGCTGTTACCATATTTTCTTTGTCTTTCTGCCATGTCTTTTGCCTTTTTTGTAGGCAAAAATTCACGTTGAGCAACCTTATTCAGTGCAGATAGATCCATTCGGAAAAAGTCAAATTGGAGGTTAGAAATGTTGTCACTGTTGTAGAGAGAAAGCATAATATCAAAGAAAAGTTGAAGTAAACTTACTTAGTTGAGTTTTATTTTCTTTGCAGAAGGTAGACTAAATTCGAACTCTTCGATTGCTCGAATGATTTCATCGTCTTGCTGCATCGGCTCATATAGCCCATTCCCCGCCACAATTCCTGCCCCTTCCATCGCCTGTTGTAATAAATCCCCACTCTTTGCTTCTGTTGATGGATTCCATTCGTCAGCCATCTCTTCTGGAATATCGTATTCAATGGAGATTGGTTCACACCCCTCTCCAAAAAGCATTATCCCCACTCTTTTTGCAGGATTTTCATTGAATTCTTCATCCCCTCTCTTTTCTTCTACCCCCTCCACTCTCAATGCATGGATTTCATTGGCTATCGTCTCTTTTTCTGTTTTGTCCGCTATCCCCACTTCTCTGTCCTGTCCAATAATATTCATCTTTTCCTCCAATTGGGATGCTGATTGGGCCATTTGTTCCTCTAAAATTCTATAGTGACCCCAAGGCAA